>JAJJMC010015431.1:2184756-2301158 GCA_023531435.1 Papaver californicum | reverse complement strand
TATTTATCTCTCGAAGGAAACAGAATGATGAAGACAGCAAGAAAAAAAGATTAATGCCGAGAATACTTGTAAATTAAAAGAAAAGATATTTAGAAGATTGGAGAAGGATTTGGGAAGATTTGAGGTGTTCTATTATAAATACGAGGTCGAATGAACCAATTTGGGTGGGGGGGGGGGTCTGGAGAGTCCAGAAACGAAGAACCAGAAATCCAGAAAAAACCTGCTCGTGATCATGATGAAGAAGATGAAGATTCTGTTGCGAAAAGTTTGAAGCTTTCGTGGCCAAAAGCTTGAAGATTACGTTGCTAAGGCTTTTAACTTTACAACGTTTATCTTCATTTGCAACATTTAGTTTCGGTGAAACAGTTATACCTCTGTAACAGTGAGTCTGTAATGTTTATAAACGTTGCAAACTCACTGTTTTCATTATTTTCACTCTTTTTCATTATTTTCAAACACTTTGAGCTATGTACCAAACTTTTGAGGGTGTTTTGAGCAAGATGAGCTAAACCCCATATGCTGAGGCGACGAAGGAAGCCATTGTTTCAATAAAAGTGATATAATTCATTTTAATTAATTTTTATAATTTCTTTTATGATTATTTGCCTTGGTTGAAATTTGATTTAATGATTTTTGTTAAGCAGTTGTGATTTCGTTAAATGGTACATGCTTTGGCCTAGGTTTTAGATGTTCCATGCTTTTGTTATATAATTGTTATTTTGAAAATCTACTTGTTGTTATATTTTAGAATCAAATTAAATGTTAGAATTGCATAATTATAATTATTGAATTTAATCACTTTAAAAATTGGAAAATAGTGGAATCCTAGCCTCAGTTCTCTCTCAATTGTATTATCAATTTTATTTGAGTTTTCCTATTTTTAGTCTTAGAAATTAGGCTTAAAAACAAATCTTCACAAGTCTTGAACGAACTTTATTTATCACTATTAAAAAAAACCATCACAATTTGAGGAGGAAATAGTCGTAAAATGATGTGCATTAGAGCTCCATCACCAGTCTGGTGTCAAATTTAAAAAGGTCCGCAGTTACCGGGGCATCAAATTCGACAAGAACATTACGAAAATACAACTTCCCTCCATAATCATCAATGAATACAATGCGTCTACACCTATGCAGTCAATTTCGGCCGAAATTTCAGATTTCGGGGTGAAACTGAGACGAAATCCGAAATTTCGGCAAACGATATTTGACCTAAATACCGGCCGGTATGGACCGTACCGGTTTGACCGGAACGGCCGATATGGACCGATACAACCAATTTTTTTTTATTTTTTATTTTTTGAAAATTCAAATAGAAAAATAGAAAAAATAAAAATCCTTGTTTTAGGGTTTTCAATTGTTACTCATATTTTTTATGATATTTTAGAATTATATATGGATATGATAATATCTATAATTAATCTAATGATCTCGATTAGAATTATAATATCATTGTTTAATTAGCATTTTAGACGATGAACTTTGAAGTTGTTCTTGTTTCTCTTGTGTTTCCAGTTTGAACTTTGTATGAAATCTATGCATCTATATACTTTAGATGATTACTAGTTTTTTTTTCCTAAACTTTGTGAAAAAACGTTTGTTATAACGTGTTAAAATATATTTATAATTATAAAATGTGAATTAGTATTTTTTTCATAAAATTATAAGTATAAAATATATGGACCGATATTTGAACCGAAATTTCCCCGATATACTCGCGTACTGGTATATCGCTCTCGAACGGTACGAACCGAATTTTCCTTTTTATAAAGTGTAGACCTATCGGATTTAATAAAATTTATTTTAATCCGATACGAACCGAAATCAGATAGGTCTACACTTTATTTTAATCCATCTTAGTCCATCTCCATAGGTCTACACTTCTGTATTTGTTAGCATATGAGCTTCAGGAGGGAACAAATAGAGATATGAACTCGTACATTTACCTCATAGACACTCTTGTAGACTCAGCTAAGGATGTGAGGTTGCTCCAACCCAAAGGCATTATAGTCCTTGGGTAGTGAACAGGCCGTGGTAAAGGTTTTGGAGGAGATTTCTAGGGACACCATGGTGGATTCTAGTTGTAAGCCTTGTGGTGGTAGGAGAGATGAATAAATAATATCTTTATATATTATAATTGAAACTACATACTAAATCCTCATCAATTTTGGCTTCTTTTTTTATGATATGGACAACTATGATGAAAGTATTAAAAATTAGAACTCTCTGATTAATTTTAATCCCATACAAATAACAAAAAAAATAAAAAAATTACACCAAATTTACACCTTCACCTTAACCACTCGGAACTTCCATCGAAACTAACCCCAACTTCCTTGAGTCCTCCACGTCCCCGCTACTTCAACCAAAGTTTTCAACTTACCTACTCCCTTTCTTTAAGTTAATTATTCCTTTCTTTTCTTCGATATTTATTGTTGAGAAAGTAGCAAGTCATTCAAATATCAATAAACCCATTTGTTACCTCGTAGAACGTATTTATTTTTCTTCTTTGTTACCTCGTAGAACGTATTTATTTTTCTTCTTCAATGAACGTGCAGATCTTTATAAAGACACTGATCGTGGTTCTTAATTATAAAATCATACACAATATTAATGATAAATTTGTATAATTATTTATTTTCTTTTTATTTATTTTTTTGTTCATTTTGATTTTCAATTTTAGGTTTGATTTAGTTTTATATTGAAATCATTATATTAATTTGTGTTGTACTATTATGGATTAATTTTTATTGTTAACTTTTATTTTTTTTTATTATTAGTAATTAAAGATGGATTCAATAAAGTTTTTTAGGATTCCAGTTTGGGAGTGAAACGATGGACTTAAAAAATTCAATATCAAATGATAAAGACGGTATAGAGAATAGAGGTAATGTCTGGTGTGTGGGATTTAGAGTAAAAGGTTATCATCCCATAGAATATATTCATTGCCCAAGATTAAACTAAGATAAATTATTATTTTTAAGTTTATACATATATTTTTATTTAATTAATTAAAAAAAAAATCATTAATATTGCTGACCACATGCGACAAAAAGCTGAGTCGAGAATATGCTTATAGTTAACTACAAATTTATGGAATACTGAAAAAAATAAAAAAAAAAATAAAATAAAATGTGGGTAGAGTTATAGGGAGTCAGAAATTTTGGCATGCAGAAAGAAGAGAAGTCTAAAACGAAATGCCATTTAAATTTCCTCGCATTTTTGAGGGCGACTTAAAAAGGATTTAGGGCGACTTATTTATACCTATTCAATAGATGTGGTTATGAGATAGTCTAATGGTAGGTAAAAATACTTATATACCCTTTCACTAATAAAAGTATAAAACCTAAACCTAAACTCATTTCATTTCTAACTACCGATTGTGAGAAATAGTTTCTCTTCTTCTTCTCTTCGTTTTATCTACCGATTGCGCGAAAAATTTCCTCGTGAAATTTTCAAAACCAATTCATCTTATCGTTGTTAATCGTCGTACCAAATCATCGTCGATATTTCAATCTAATGATGGCTAGACAGAAACAAATAAATCGTTAATATGATAATAGTAATTGGCCAAATTTTGCCAAAAGAATAAGAAACAGAGAGATTGTTGAAGAACATAGTGAAGAACACGAAGATGATGATCTAGATACGGAGACTAATTTTGACAATTAGCCTCTCCAGAACTATCTAATGGCTCCAATAAGGTAAGGGTTTACCATTATTTGTGTTTATTTTGCTTCAATTGAATGAAATCGTCAATAGAATTTCTAGGGTTTTCGGTTATTTGATATAATCGGTAGTTTCGTGTTTGTATCTATCTACCGATTATGGTCGTGTTCTTCATTCCTCGAGCACATCGACTATAATCGGTAGTTAGATTTAGTCATTAACTACCGATTTTCTTCCTGTACCAATTTAGACTTTATCGTTAGTTAATTTTTTTTATCTAACTACCGATTATGTTAAATTGTTTCATATAGAGGAATATAGTTTTAAATTTATCGGTAGTTTCGTATAGGTTTAAACTCCCGATTATGAAAGTTCGGGATTCCTCAAGCATATCAACTATAATCGGTAGTTAGAATTAGTCATTATCTACCGATTGTCTTTCTATACCAAAATTTAGGCTTAATCGGTAGTTAATTTTTTTATCTAACTACTGACCATATTACATGGTTTAAATTGGTAGATATTTAGTAGATGTTAACTTCCGATTATATTAGATGGTTTCAGTCGGTAGATAGGTTTTGTATTTGACTTCCGATTGTTTTGTAATCATTTTTTATTGTGTTTATTTGAATACCGATTATATGTGTGTCCATAGCTTAGAGTTTTATGTTCCAATTTTTATGCATAATCGGTAGATAATCTAGATCCCGAGCTACCGATTATGAACAATCGTTGTTAGTTTGTTTATTTGTCTACCAATTATATGTGTGTCCATATCTTAGAGTTTTCTGTTCCAATTTTTATGCATAATCGGGAGATAATCTAGGTCCTGATCTACCGATTATGAAAAATCGGTTGTTAGTTTATTTATTTGACTACCGATTATGAACAATCGGTTGATTTTTATGTACTTTTTCTACCGATTATGTAGTGATTAAACGGTGTCTTCTTGGAAATAATTGTTCTTTATTTTATTTTTTTAGGGAAAGAAGAGATAAGCAAGCCCAAGATACAATTGTTTTGGGGCCTCGTCGTGAAGGGGGTAGGAAAGTAACAACTAGTATAAGAAGAGAAAAGAGCGTTAGCGGAATCTCTTTCACCGAAAGAACTCAACCAAGTTTACAACCAAGTGTTCCAAGAGTTAGAAACCATAAAAAAGGAGAACCAAGTGATCCAAAAGTTAGAAACCAAGAAGAAGGAGAAACAAGTGCTACACAAGGAGAATGACAAGGTACAAAGAAGGTAATTAAGAAGAAATAAGGACACCAAGTCCCCACCTCTTTGAAGATAAAGGGTATTGAAGCAGGCCAAATCCCTGGGTTACAAAGAGATGGAGGAGATCTGTTATTTGGATACAAAGACTTTTGGGCCAAAAAAATTTATTCAACTGAGGTAATAATTATAAAACACCATTCTTAAGATATTGTCTTTTTATTCGTAGAAGTATTAATCGTTATTCTAGTTATTTTATAATTCGTCGTGTATATTAGGACCATTCTCATGCGGTTCGTCTACTCAAACCTACAACTGCACCAAAAAAAATGAAAGACTGGCCGTTAGATGGTGACTATGAAAGGTTCAAGCAAATTATTTATCACCCAGGGTTATTTACTGCTGCCGAGAATTCAATGCTAGAGCATGATCGGGTGTCGATATCATCCTTCCTGGAGAGAATATATCCTGAGACCGATACCTTCCACATGTCGTTTGGAGAGATGAAGATCACCCCAGATGATATGGTGCAGATTCTTAGTCTCGTGACCATGGTACAGCCGTCAAGTTTGATTACTTAAAGCAGTTAAGCTGGGAACAACTTTATTTTTACACTCAGAAGTGCCTTGGTTGGGATCGAGCGACATCCTACATTGAGTTCAACAGGTGCTTTCGTTATAAAACTAGACAGTTCAACATGGTCCACTTGATGAATATGTTCAAAGGCACCAAGGATAAAGAAGAAATGAATCCAGAGTTTAGCAACGACGAAGTGAATGCTGCAGCCACTGCATATCCCCTATGTGTTTTGGAATGTATTATTTCCCCCAATTGTAGTGGCAACCGGGTCGACGCCAACTCTCAATAAAGTTCGTGATTACTCGTGGGGCACCGCATGCCATGCGTTCTCAAGGGAATCAACTATCCAAATTGCCGAGAATGTGAGCCTACTAGAGGTATTTTGGTAACTTTATTGATGCTTTGATTGTTATTTATTTTTTTCTCTTTTAAGAATCAATTTTCTCATACTTGGTTTGATATGTACACTAGACATGGATCTATAACCACTTCCCCTTCCTCGAGTTGGCCAAAAATAAGCTAATATGGGAGAAAGGAACATCCAGAGGAACAAAATATATCTTCGACAACAGTTTTTCAATGTCTAAGGAGCAGCAGTTGATTTCTTTGAGGAGGAAATTAGACTTGATGACGTCCAAAGATGTATGCTTTGATCCATACAAGGAAGACCGAGCTAGTGGACATATAGAGGGTAGGTATAAGTTGTCGTTTTATTATGAGCTCTTGTGGCATCCCACATAATATGTTATGTACAATGCATCTAGGGTGATGCGTCAACTCGGTTATGTACAAGAAGAACCTTGGAGTCACATGCGTGGCAAGTTCAAATTGGACGTGGAAAATTTTATATGTGGTAAGGACTCTATCACAGTAGTTTACTCTGGTAACCCATCCGTTGAAGATTGGAATAATAGGATACAATATTTGAACAACGATGGAAGACCTGTCAACCGAGGTGATAAAGTAGATCCAGGCTATATGAAATGGTACCTGGAGCATTCTCATCTTCATGTGATCCGTGAAGATAAAATAAAGACAACCAAGGTTTCCGATTATACTTGTATCATCAAAGACAAACCTTCAGGTTATGAAAGGCTGGTACGTAATGTTCTTTCCGTTTGATTTTAATATTAAGACTTAATATTTTATATAATAATCGTTTGATTGTTATTGCATAAAAAAAGAAAATTAGGTTTGCGTTTTTCTCCATGAAGATTGTTGGGTGTATAAAGGAGGGAGTGCCTTTGAGAAGAAGAAAGAGCATAAATACCTAATAAATAACATTGATAATGAAGCTTATGCAAGTAAGTTTGGGAAGAAAACTTCGAATAAGCCTAAGAGGCCAACAGGAAAGCTCAGTAAAAGATTTTGTGGTTCATTGAGTGTTGATGGTGAAGCCAATGTCCCTGATGCTGAAAGATATGTCCCTGGTGCTCGTCGTCCTCGTACTAAAACCAAGAAATCTAAAAATTAGATTGTGGTTGTCTTGTTAGAGAACATCATTTTCAATTGATTTGCAAGAAACTTGTTTAATGTTCTAACATTATGTTTACTTTATGGATGATGAATGGATTTTATGTTCTTTTTGTGAATTATCGATTGATTTGCAAGGGACTCATTTTTAATAAGTAACTTTGTTGAAATTTTACATTACAATCAGTAGATAAGTGGTTTGCATCACCTACCGATTAAGCATGTTGATCCACAATCAGTAGATAACTATCTACTTACACCTACTGATCTAAAATCGGTTGATAATTATCTACGTATTACACCTACTGATGGAACTGCTTGGTTTCTGGACACATTTTACATTATAATCGGTAGTAAGAAGATTTCTTAGACTACCGATTATGGAGTATGAAAATGTTGGAAATTTGATACTTTTTTCAATTTTGAATTTGGGGCAACATATACAATCGATAGTAAAAAATTTTTATTAGACTACCGATTATGGAGTATGAATATTTTCGAAATTTGATAACTTTTTCAATTTTGAATTTGGGGAAACATATACAATCGGTAGTAAAAAAGAAAATCTTAGACTACCGATTATGGAGTATAAATATTTTCGAAATTTGATAATTTTTTAATTTTGAATTTGGGGCAACATATACAATCGGTAGTAAAAAAAATTTCTTAGACTACCGATTATGGAGTATAAATATTTTTGAAATTTGATAATTTTTTCAATTTTGAATTTGAGGCAACATCTGTAATCGGTAGTAAATATATTTTCTTAGACTACCGATTATGGATGATGCAAATTTTAGAAATTTGATAAAATTTTCAATTTTGAATTTGGGGCAACATCTATAATCGGTAGTAAATAAAGTTTCATAGACTACCGATTATACCTGTTGAGTACAATAAGGTGTTAATTATGTACCGATTAAGACGATGGAACTGATTGGTTTATGGACACATTTTACATTACAATCGGTAGTAAAAACATTTTCTTAGACTGCCGATTATGGATTATGAAAAAATTTTAATTTCGAATTTGGGATACATCTATAATCGGTAGTAAATAAAGTTTCATAGACTACCGATTGTATAAATCGGAAGGTAATGGTGATCCCGATACTTCCGATTGGTTATATTCGTGCGAACTTAGTGTAATACTTTCTGTACACTCTTGTTACACCAGGCTTCAACGGCTTTTTTTTTTTTTTTTAAAAAGAGCCGTTGGGACTCTAATCTATATAAGGAGGGTGACTTCTTCTCATTTGAGCACCTCCAATACATTTTAACTCTCCAACATCGATGTAATCATCTTCAAGATTAATGGCTCAACCGTTCACGGTAGAAGAAGATTTATCGCTATGTAGGCGCTATGTGCAATTCTATCCGAGGCGAGGAGAAGAACGTATGAAAAATGGTATAATGAGTATGAGTTATTTGGAGAGTATTCACGAACATTTTTGCGTTGACACCGGTAACCCCAATAACTGTAATAGAGCCGATTTTTTTTATCGATTTAATTGTATAAGCAGAGAAGTTGATCAATTTGTGAATTTAACTTATCTTGTCAATCGATATCGTTTGAGGGGTGAAACTAATGATGAAGTTATAGCGAGATCTCTCGAGGAATGGCGACGATGGAAACGATCAAATTACCGTTACGAAACTCATTTCAATATCCTTAAGATGGTGGACAGATTCAACCCGTTTAAGGTTCATCCATGCCGCTTAAAGTGAAGGGCATTCTCCAAGACAGAATATGAATCAAGGAATAATTACCATGGATACATAATCGGTAGTTAGAATATACTATTATCTACCGATATAAAGTTCTTTGGCTTCTTTCATTGAATTTAAAGACATAAAGTAGATCATAACATTACACTTGATTAGTTTTGATGCCTAATTGACCAATAGTCGTCATCGAAATACTCGTAACCACAATACTTGTCATTTTCTTTCAATACATCATAGCATGCAAAAATGCGTGAATTTTCTGCCATACATATCCCTATGGTCGTTAAGAGCATGAGGAGTCTGAAAAAAGTAATGAACAATATGTTAGTATTATATTTAGATCATAACTGATTTGATTAACATCTATTTGAGATATACTTACATATACATTGATGTCGAGTTCAGGGAAACTAAACTTGGTATTGTACAAATCAGTTCTAAAACAATCACAATGATCATAGAGTTGTTCGAATCTATCCCTGACCACGTTCCATGTTCTTCCACCTCCATTGCCATCTAAACCCACAAAAACTTGGAAAACCCGGTTCCAAAAAGCTTATACCGTTTGAGAAGAGTTAATTTTTAGATGAGAATCATGCTTCGTGGTAACCACCCATGCCCGAACAACTACAATATCTTCCTTGGTGGACCAGCTAGTAGCCATTTTTGAGAAGTGTGAGATTTTTTGAAAAGATGTATAAAAATGAGTTAGTTTGGGAATTGTGGGGTTTTTTGTTGAAAGAAGAGTTCCTTTTATATACAATAAACACCCAAAGGCTAGTGTAATGGCTAAATTTTTTAAAAATATGTTTGTACACTGTTCAAACGGCTATTTATTCCTACCAAATAGGGTACAAAATCGGTTATAATTCAGTAAAATCGGTAGATAAGTTTTGATACTTTCTACCGATTGTGGGTTTTTGAGAAAAATCGGTAGTTAATTATGTTCACGTACTACCAATTATAGCAAGACAAGTTCTGTACATAAAAACAAGTATAATCAGAGGATTAATTGGTTAAAAAACAACCGATTACAATGGAATCGATAGATAAATTTGATCTTTAAACTACCGATTACAAAGTGCAAAAAATTTAAGTTTAATTCAATTCTGGCTACAATCACAATCAGTAGATATGTGATTTTACAAACTACCGATTCTAAATCGATAGATAAAAAATTTCACCCATTATCGATTGTGAAAGATGAAGAGTTAGAAATTTCGTAAGTTTTGAGAAATTCACTTTTGGGGCGACAACTATAATCAGTAGATAGTAATTATTCCTAAACTACCGATTATGAAATCAAAATCCGAAGAAAATTCAATTTGAGGATTTTGTTTAATCGGTAGTAATCATTCTTCATGATACTACCGATTATACTCTAATTTTGGCACAGGCGTGTGTAATCAGTAGATATGGTACTCCATTATCTACCCATTCTGGGACGTCCATTGTATTAAATGCATGCAAAAATGTTTTTTTTTTTTGTTAATGATCACAAAACATTGCATTAATATTTGTTTATACCTAATGTTCAAAATATATGTTCAAAATCACATGATCAACTAAAATACTCACCATCCTCGGTCAAATCAATTGGGTCCTTGACAAAGTTTGTTAAACGATCCCAAAGCTCCATGTTGGACTCGTATTGCTTCAACCATTCCTTGCAATGGTTAGTTGGGAAGTAATCCGACCACCTACTCAATGGAGGTAATGGACAATCTTCCGTTAACCTTAAACTGATAAAATAATTGTTATTAACCCATGCCATAATGATTTGTCTATCCTTAACCGACTCATCATAAACTGTCCTTGTGGATGTAAATGTAACACTCACTCCCAAGGAAGGAGGACATAAATAATGTACCACACAGTTCATAACATCCGCTAAAAGATACCTACATTTCGGCATTACCATCCAATACTTGGAACCGATTGTCTTCAATCCCTTTCGGAATTTTACACGAGTATATAACTCTTTGAACTCTTGTTCTCTAACATGTCTATCTCCTTCTGTCATCATTTCAATATAGAATTCCTTATCCTCCAATAGTTGGGCGTCCATCTTATTTCTCAAATATTGTCATTGGGTGATATTCTCAGTAACCGCCTCACTAAAGTCTCCTATTTGTTTCGAAGCAACGTGAAAACCGCAGTTGCCATCCTCATCGACATCGTCGGTGGAAAAAAATATGGTATAATGAGTAGAGGGAGTTGTTCCAAATACTCATCGTATATTGTATACGTACCTCGATTTGGTCTTCCGTCTATAGGTTGGGTTTGATTAACTTGAGAAGGAATCGTAGAAACCTTAGGTTTAACTTGTCGTGAGCTTGGTCCACCTTGATCATTCCTTGGACGACCCATTTTCCTTAGAGCCGGCATATCTTGATACTCAGCTTCAGTATGCTCATGCCTAGAAAGCTCTCGTTGACTAGATAACCATTCCTTCAACCCTTTTTTTTTAAATTGACCTTGGTTTTTCGGTATTCGTCCTACCCATATCCTTTCCTTTCATTGGTTCTTCAACAACCTTTAGACAGGGGTGAAGTGCTTCCTCTAAATGGTGCATGAATATTTTCTTTTATGTCCCATTTGACATAGAGTAACGCTCGAGTATTCTTGCAAACATTTTCGTCTCCATGAAGGACGCACCGTTAACCACCAGAGTATTTGGAGTGAAAGATAATTCCTTCCAAAATGGATTAATATCATTAATGTTAATCACTTCAACACACTTACCAAGCATTTGATGACATGGGAGTCCAATACCTATCATCGTCTTACAATTGCAAACCGTAGTCTCATCATCGTGATCTCTATACAACTCCAATTGTTGTATCATGAAATTTATTACCCACCAAGAAACTTTGTAAACTATACCCCTTAGAATATTTTTATGTTTTAAATGTGTCAACGGGAATCTATGCGGATTTTTTTCCATTGAACCGTAAATTTTAGTGAGGTCACGATTGGTGAACTCATTGATTGCTTCTTGGACCGACACAACCCCATTTTGACTACCGACTAGTATTTTATTTAATCGGCCATGGGACCCCTCTGCAATGCTTGTTGCCTCTTTCTTGAAGTTCTGATATTCATATGTTCATGCAAACACAAATTTGTTCTTATACGGTCTCAACCATTGTGTTTTGCAATACTTAACTGGTTTGGGATAGTTCTTGCCCCATTCATCCTCAAAGTTCTTCAAGTTGTATTCATAAACTTCTTCCGTCATCGACCAAACTAGCTTATCCCATGCCTTTAGAAATAAAGACCACTTTATTCCATCCTCGGCCCACTTTCATCATCTAACCTTTTCTCTTCTTCTCGTTCTTCCACGCTTCGTTTACTAATACGTTCATCATCTTCCTTCGACCTCTTGGTACCTTTGTTTCGTATTTTAGCTTGGATATGATGTCTGCAATTGGATTTGATGTTGCATTGAACGTGTCATGTACATAGCAAATTCTGGGCTTCCGAAAACACTACATTTATTGCATTCATCAAGGCTTGATCGTTATCCGTTACAATAACCCTTGGAAAATGATCGCCATTATAAATCGACCTTAATGTTTGAAACATCCAAATGAAACTCACATCGTTCTCAGCATCCATTAAACCCCACGCCAACGTAAATGTGCATTTGTCCGAAGTGTGGCAAGCAATGTTCAACAACGACATGTTGTACCTGTTTGTCTTGTAAGTAGCATCTATCAACAAAATTTGATGAAAGCATTGAGCCAATTTGATCATCTTCGGATGTGCCAAGAAAATACGAATCACCTTACCATCCTTTTCTTCTTTTCTCAACGTGTAATTGTGTTTCTCGGCTAACCACTCTGATTGTTGCATAACCATTCGACCATCCCATTCCGTCTTTTTGATCGTTGCTAGCACCGACTTAATTGTATACAACAAAGACAAGTTGTTGGGGTCGTATGCCTTTATGTTAGATAGGATTGCACTCGCTTTCATTACGTTCTTATAGACTTCACCGTCTCCATTTCATTTGGTTTTAACTTGGCAACCATTACGTGCCCAACAAGACTTTTCAGATCTTCGTGGTTGTGACGACCATTAGCAACTCTAAACATTTTCTATATTTTACCTTCCTTACTGTCGGGCTTATTGAAGATAATCTTAAATTGGCATCCAATCTTCTTTGAATTACCTCGGTATATCCTCTTCTTCTTCTTTACGTATTTACGATCCTTTCCCACGTGACTCTTTCGCTCGTGACCTCTCTCACAAATCATTTCAAATCGATCAACCCTCACGCAATTGTTCTGAACTACAACGCACATCTTCTCTTTTTCCTTGTTGATAAGCCATTCATTTGCCTCCTCCTTACTTCCAAATGTCTTACTACGCATATAAAAAAATAAATATCATAAGCCTAACCTTGTAACATACATTCTTAGAACAAGACAAGAGTGGGTAGGTAGCATACCAAATCATTTGCATAGTGTAGGGAAGTATCATGATCCTCATATGAAACATGATTAACCGATTCCATAATCTACATAAAATAGCAGTGAGTTAGACAACAACAATCGGTAGATAATTATGTTTCCGTACTACTGATTAACGATAATCGATAGTTAATTATTTCCCCGTACTACCGACTAACAACAATCGGTAGTTAATTATGTTCCCGTACTACCGATTATAGCAAGACAAGTTTTGTACACAAAAATATGTATAATCGGAGGATTAATTTGCTAAAAAACAACCGATTACAATGGAATCGGTAGATAAATTTGATCTTTGAACTACCGATTACAAAGTGCAAAATTTTTAAGTTTAAATCAATTCTGTCTATAATCACAATCGGTAGATATGTGATTTTACAAACTACCGATTCTAAATCGATAGATAAAAATTCATTTTTGGGGCAACAACAATAATTGGTAGATAGTAATTATTCCTAAACTACCGATTATGAAATCAAAATCCGAACAAAATTCAATTTGGGGATTTTGTTTAATAGGTAGTAATTATTCTTCACGAGACTACCGATCATACCATAATTTTTGCACAGTAATGCGTAATCGGTAGATATAGTACTCCATTATCTACCGATTCTGGGACATCCATGGCATTAAATTGATGCAAAAATGATTTTTTTTTTGTTAACGATCACATACAAACACATACAAAGTGGGTTTTTGAGCTTCTTAACAAAATACCTGATTTTTTGATGCATTATTATCTTCATTTTGATGTGATTCATCGTTTTCTCTCGCTAAATCTTCGTCTAGGTTTTCTTCCACACCAAAATTTGGATCATCCAACAAATATCCCAAATCGTCATCTCTAAACGTTATTGAACCTTCAATAATATGTTTTTCATGATGTTTCTTACCTCTTCCTCATACTTATCCATGTTTGTTATTAATTTTAGGTAAAACCTAGTTTTCCAAACTTTTTCTTCTTCTTTTCTAACACACTCTCTATTTCTTTTCTGAAACTATAACTCAAATAATTTTCTAACACTAACTATAACTAAAATTAATTAACTAATTAATCAACATTAACACTAATTAAACAAGACCAAATTAACTATTAAAAAATATATGGATAAGGGTGTGCTGATATTACTTTTTAGTGATTTTATTTTATTTTATTAGTCGCTCTACATTTTTTTTGGATCATCCTCAAAAATCTAGGTTAAATTTGAACAAATAAATAAACTATTTCGTTTGATGGGTAACGAAGGAAAAATATGTTTATACAATATTGTAGTTTGCACCTCTCATGCTTTGGAATCTGTTATTTTTGTTATCATACCTGAAACGGATGACAATAAGAATCAGTGTAGTTTTTGTCGTACACATGTTTATGCACTATGCATAGAAATCAGAAATCACCTTCTTCCTCGACTTTACAATCTGGTGTTCTTTTCTTACGGGGTGAAAGGTAATGGAGGCGTTGAAATCCTTTGTGGGTAGTAGAGTTTTTGCTCTTTTGGAATTCAACTCCCACTCTGATGCAATGACGGGCATCTCAGCGGCTTAGAAAGCCAGATGTTGTATTTTTCTGTGATAGAAGTGCTAAAGTTCTTTTGCACAATCTTCTATACATCTCAGCAGGGAAGCTCTCTCACAGGTTATAATGTCTCGACTGTTCCTTATATCAAAATACGTAATGCCTCACAAGTAGGTTCATCGGTCTATGTATATATTTACTTTTTGTAGTCGCGTTTTAATTTACTAAGTAAATATGCACTTAGTTGAATTCTTTGCGAACTTCATCGTACGGAAATCACTTTATATCATTTGTCAATGAGTCGTTCATGCTTGGGTAGTCTTTGGTAATGTTTCTATTTTTTCTTTGTTCCACGCTTCAAAAATTAACAAAATTGTTTTCCGTTTTCTTTGGGAGTTTACTAAGACTGCATTATGGGCAACTGTGCTAACATAAATGACCAAATATGCATTTGAACTCTTACTAATAGCATGGCAAGATGAGCACCTAAAGAAGTTGGAATATGAAAATGTACAGATCAGACTAGAGGCGGAAAATGTAAAATGATCTGCTGAGTCTCAATGGATACGTGAAATATAATTGGTTCCCATTGATCGTACAATAAACATGTGGATCATTTCTTGTATACATAACTAGTGAGGCTCATTTTGTAAACATAATACATTCTCATCAATAAACTTAATCTTTAACTTTTCTCTTCTAATTGTTTTCTTCTGTCTTTCTCTTGTTATTCATCTCAATCAACAGTTTCATAACCCTAATTCGAGTTCTAGATCTAAAATCTAGATATAGTATCAATCAATTATCCAACCAACTTACATCCAAACCATAATCTAAACTTCATGAAGGTACGAATTCTGACCAGTAAATAATCGCACATTCATATTGCTGGAACAACACCATCTTGACCTAAAGCTATAAGCTGAGAGGTTCCAGAATGAATACCTTCAAGATAAGTATTCATGATTTCCAAAAAATCGTTGACACAGGGTGTTGTACTGGATTTTATTAAAATCCAACCCATTCTGGAGATCTGTCTTAGCCTTCTCAAGGGGGCTTTAGTATCTGATAGATCTTTAATCATTTGCTGCTGATACCAAATTATTTCGATTTGAGCAACATAATGTCTTATCAGATGAAAAATAAAATAATAAAATAAAAATACACATGTTCAACTTAAAAAAAAATAACAACGTAAATGACAGGAAATACTCAATAATCTAAATAATGATTAAAAATACCTCAAAAGAGCAAGAAGTAAATCCAAGATCGGAGTCAGGGATGGTTTGATGGGTCAGAGGTTTAATCTCGTCAGCTCGTGGAAGAAAATTAGGTTTTATTCTCAATGATCGACGAATTCAATGGATTGATAAAGATATTTGTTATAACGAGATACAGTGATTTAACAAGACTTACTGAGGCTCTCTAACACTTGAATCTCACACACGTGTGCACAACACACTTACACTCTTATTATATTAACATGGACGTCCTTCATCGACTTGGTCAGCACCTCATTGACTCTCATTATGATATAATGACAACCACCGAGATCTATACGGAAACTACAACGACCAATTCTTGCAGCTCGTGACGCTGGATGGCTGTTTCATGCTCGAAATTTTACGAACTGCTACGGAAACCACTGACGATTATACTTTAAATGCCCATCTTTAGTTACCATGGTAAGATTTACATAAGGCCTTACACAATGGGAGATATGTTCATGCTCCTAACCAACTCACATTGCTCTTTTTGGATACTTCACTTTCTGTCGAAATTGTTGGAGCAGGAGGTACTAATACTGGTAGAAACCGAAGGTAATAGCGTCATTGTAATATTCATTTCTAATTGATTAGTACTCACGGATAAATAGAACGAGGAGTTCGTAAACAAGATCATATCCAAGTTATGTTCCCAAAACACACTCATCCACAGCTTGGGAAAATGTCTACATGTATCTAGATGACAGGAAGAACCTGTTTCAAGGCCCACGTAAAAAATCTCATCAAACACACTTTTGTTGGTGAAATTGGCACCCCAAGCGCAGCGGAACACAAGATCACAAAGGGGAATTGGTTACTTGAACCAAACACGGATAAATAATAGGAGATACAAAAGATAAACAAGCACACAACCATAACATAAGATATACGTGGTTCAGCGTTACAGGTTACATTCTCGGCCAACACCACCAGAAAAACTTTCATTACAATCAAAGACCATTACATGCTCTTTCTACAACATATAGGAGAAAACTCAAATAGAAAGAGTTAACAAGATAAACCCGAGAACACCATTGAAGAAACTTTAGAAATCAACTCTCTAAACCATTCTTCAAACAAGCCTCATATCTTCTATTCCACAGCTTCTTCACAGTTGCTAGTAACAGAGGAAAAACATAGAAACAATCTAGAAAACTTGGTTTAGGGTAAATCCCTAAATCCTAAACACTAGAACACCAAAATTCTCTCTCTACAAGTTTTTCTCTCACACCGATATTGGCCTTCACAGTAGCACTCGATTCTCCCTAACAAAGAGACCAAAAACCCAAGCATAAGGTTTTACTACTCTTTTAGTTTTGATATCTACAAACATACCATTCTAGTCATATATATAAAGAACTACAACTTGACCACCAAGTATTAGTCTCCCAATAGGAAACTCAAACTCTTTCCTACTCCAAATAGGAAATCCATCTTAATATGGAAATAAACCAATAACGGAAAACCTATCCCAATATGGAAAAGGCCCGAAACAAAAAATCCACCTATTTTCCATATAACTTTATCATAGATGATCGGAGTGAAAGCAGTGCTGATATCATATGCTCCGCAATGGAGCTTCATGAGTTCGAAAAACGTTTCAAGACTAGTAAAACCATGAGTTTAAAGGACATCTCCTTTCACAGTGGAGCTAACTGACTCCCGGTGATTGTGGTGGATGACACTACCGATCCATTTTCCTAAACCTGATGGCCTACTAAAGGTTCCATGTAGGAGCAGGAAAATAGGGTTACTGATAACATCATCGATTCGGTCAAGGATGTTAGTCTTCTCCACTTTAATGGAATAATACAAAATGCAGTTGAGAGTGACAAGGCAGGTTCAAAGATGTTCAACGAGTTATCCAAGGACATGACGCCTGATCCTGATAGTAGTCTAGACAAGGTACACAAGAAGGTGAAAGATTATAGTAAGAAAAATTGGAATAATTGGCGTTCTAACCTCATTCATACCTACTTTAGGAACCCGGGGGCTATTCTTTTGTTGTCGTGGCTCTTTTTCTGATGTCACTCACCTTGCTCAGACAATATAAACCAGTACATATCCTTAACATTGTCGTCTCGATAATAATTTTTTAATCTATCTCTCAACCTTCTAGTTTAAAATAGAAAAAAGGTGGGACAGGGAATCCCTACGAGTTACAACTATTTAAACTTCTATTTTCTTTGATTTCCACACAGAAGTAGAGCACATGAAGCTATCCTTTCACGAGAAACACTTTTTTATAGCTGAATCCGGCAGTGATTCAACTGATTCTACAAATGCAACATCTCCTCTTCCATCTACTTTCGTTACTAACCAAATTTTCACGATAATTAATTACTTCGAGGAGGGACTTAGATTGGTGCACAACTATTTTAGTGTGTGATTCACTCGGCTCTAGTGAGCTTTTTGATTGATGTTTCATTTAAAGTGAAAAGTTTTAATTGCTTATTTATATTTTATTTTAACTCTGATTTAAAATCATACATAAATATAGAAAATTGTATAGGTTCAAAAATGACTTTTTTAAATACTCCACTATATTATTTTTAAACATTTTTCATCTCTACAGCTAAAAACGATGAGGATTAAAATCCTGGAAAACAATTCTGATTGGTCAATAAAAAATACATTTCAATATTATTATTTTTTTACTTTTACTTAGTTTATCCAATTTAGTCTGAAAAGTAAAAAAGGTATAATAACTATGTTCTAATTGTCCTCAAAATTTCTACAGCTAAAGACGATAAGGATTTAATGTTTTAAAAGTATTATTAAGGATTGATCTAGAAAAAAATGTTCTATTTCATTTAATCCACGTAAAAGCTCTAAAACCTCCATCTAAAATGGAAAGAAGTATTTTGTTTCTTAGATAAATTCTTATTATTCAAAATTAGAATAAAATATTTAGACAAGAGATCTGACAACGGTGCATTTGAATGTAGAGTTTGAGATGTCAAACACCCAACATTTGAATGTAGAGTTTGATTAATCCCTTTGACTGCATTGTACCCTCCAAATACCTCTAACCCCTTGTGAAGTCAAAGATTGTAATTAATGTTCCAAAATTATTTGTCTTCTTTGAGGAAAGGTGTTGTATGCAATTCACCAAAAGCGAAATTATGAGTAAAAACATGGTCGCTCAATTGAGGTCAGGTTCACCAGGTTTACAGTTCAATGTTTCTGAAAGAGTATGCTCCCAAAGATAACTAATTACTATGTATACTATGGTGACGAAGATATTGGCAGCCTCCTTGTAGATTCATCTTTATACAAACCCTCTTAAGAATAGAGGGTGAATGAATCCCACCAAGTGGAGAATAAAGAGAGGACGTAAAAAATGTAAAGGAAAAATTATATAAATATTGCCTCTACATGTACAAAAATTCCTGGATCAGGCCTCTGTGATGTTTCTTTCTCCTCCCAGCAGTAGGACAATGATCCAATGTGTTCAATGTTGTTCCCATTAAGTTATCTAGTTATCAGGGAGAGATGAAATACGCTTTTCCACAATGGTCGCAAGAAATATAAGCCAAGCAACCGTCATCTGTCCTATACTCAAGGAGCCAAGCAACCGTCATATGTCCTATACTCAACGAGTTGATTATGATCGTCCAATACCAATTAATCTCAACTGTTGGAACATAAAATGAGCAAAAAGACTATTTAAAAGGACTATTACTTGATTAAGTTGACTGTACTCCAAGAAGTTTGGATGTATAATACATGGAAAAGAATCAGAGAAGAGGAAACAAAGATCACTTACAATGTTGTTTTCTGGTTTCTTCCAATAGAAGCCCTGTAGAAGGACAGGCAAAACATTGCAGGCTGCAAAGATATAGATCATTAGGGCATGCATCCCCATCCATTCAAAAATTAGAGTTGGTTTTCTAAACCCAAATACATCAACCTGCAGGAGAACAAAAACAATTTAGTTAAGAAAGATGAGAGATCCGAGTATCATTCCCTTTTCCTTCAATAAAATATACACAATCCTCTTCCACCTATCTAATAAGAAATTGTGAAAGCAAAAACTTAGATGACCTTTTTCATTAAAAGTAACCTAATGCTTTCAGGAAAACTGATCTCGTGGAAATCAAAAGTAAAATTTCCAAACGAGATCATAAACTTTAAGAAGATGTCTCACCATCACATAGATTCCAACAAAAAGAATGCCCGCAGCACCAGCGGTAACACATGTGTAGCTTAAAGAATAGAGGGCTTTGTTAACACGCATACCTACAAACGAATTAGAATCGTTATACAGTAAACAACAAAATTCTTCCACACAACCGTACTTCAAAATTTCCTATTCAGGATGAAAACTTTTACTTCGTGCACTGAAAGTGCAACTAACAAAACATGTACATTCTCTTACCAGAAAAGTCCAGAATGAAACCCACAACAATTAGACCAGCGGCAGGGACCATCCAAGACATCATCCTATCCTTGTGATCCTGTGAAAAATCAGATACAGAAATATATAATGAAATAAGTACAATAGAGGCTTGATTTCTCGTCTCTTTTTACTCTCTTTACTGAGAGCTCCATGGGATGCAGATAGATTACTTACATTGAAGTGTACAATTATATGCCCAAAATGCAGGCCAATCATGCAAGTAACAATTGCCATCACAGAACTGCAAGATACAACACGTGATTAGAGTTCTTCCCAAGATAATAAGCAGAGTATATTTATGTAATTATGAGAACCTCACAAAAACCAAATGGATAAGAGAGAGACACAGAATGCATAAACCTTAAGATTCCTTCAGGATCAAATGGAGCTTGACACCAAGTAGGCGCATTAGGTGGAAGTGGGCCATAATCTGGTGAATTAATGCTGCATTCCTAACAAAAGAAACATCGTACATTAACATAATGTGATATCAGAATACATCTGACAAAATGGAACTCAGACATTGATGTCATCATAGTATTTTAATAATACGAACCATTGTCCGAGCATAGGTTGGTCTGTTATACAGGTGTTGAATACCTAGCAATTTTTGGTCAATCATTCCAACGGCATTACAAGCAGGTCCAGTGTCTCCACGAACTCCACATTTCACCTTCAGAAGGAAAGGATAAAAAAGCATTAGTCATTGGAGCATGTTCAAACAAAAAGGTTATCACAACATAGTAACACAAGATAGAAGCCGTGAACTTGTTTTCACAACCATTCATACGAGGAAACAGCGAAAGTTAGCACTCACAGATATAGAAGAGTTTTCACTTGGACGTTGATACTCCCAATCAGGAACATATAACCCATATATCAGTGCAGTGTATGTAACAGTGAGCACGAGTACAAATATCCTGAAGAGAAGAATAACACAATGGAAAGGGTTAACTATGCTAATTTATATAATAGATAAAGCAGATCGCAAAGAAGAGTAGACGAACTCAACAACTATAATAAATCTTAGACTTGAAAGCTAAATTCTCTAGCGTGTTAAGTCCATCGCTTACCACTGAAATTGATACTTCTTAAGCAAGGATCGTTCTGATTTCACAACATCATCACCCTTGAACCAAATCTCACAAACCGCTGTCAATAAATATGCTATTGCAATTCTCTGAATACAGCAAAAAAAGAATTTCAATAATCCAATTGACTTCAATAGAGGACAGGCATTTATAGCTAGGTAATGAACAGGGATCAAATGCAGAACAATAATTGCTATTTAAATAATACAATATCACTAAGGTGACTTAGCTAAGTATCATAAAAAACCATTACCTGTAGGGTGCCCGTCCATCTAATGTGTTGTATATCAACACCATAAGTTAGATTGTTGATGCCATGTAAATAGCCACCTAAACAGTAAAATAAAGCAAATCAAACACGGTTCTTACATATAACAAGCAAAAGGTTGTCAATTAGTTGTAACATATCACTGTCTATAACATGTTCTATATGTTCTGCAGTGGGGGGTATACCTTGAAGCACAAGGCCAAATAATAAGAGTTTAAGTGCTCGAAGAATAGCCTTTTTAGTTGCATCAACTCTGCAAGGAACTTTCTACAATAAGCAGTAAAAAGAAAATGTGAACAGACCACACTTACGTATTGATCTTGACAAAAAGTACTAGTAACAGTGTTCAAAAGAGGTTAGGAAGGGGAATTGAGTTAGATAAGTACCTTGTAAGTGAGTCCCAGTGCAACTCCGACAATGAACAAGAAAAAAGGCATGACAAAATCAGCAAGAGTAACACCATTCCATGGAGAATGATTAATTGCAGGAAAGATACCACCCGCATCATCTACAAGTACCATAAGCTGCAATACATTTAAAATAAAAATATAACCACTATTAGTCTACATTGACAAAGAGTAAACTGTGCAAGTGTTACGAAGTTAAGAAGGATACATTTCGCAAGAAGGAAAAAAAGTAAAATAAAACTCTCAGACATTAAAACCATGATTTACTGGCTACTGAAGACCAATTGTGAATTCTAAAAAGAATATATGTTCCACTGTAATATAAGTTACATAACCCTTTGAAGAGTCACGTCCAGATCCTGAATTAGGTGTGGGATTTTGCAGGTATGAGGTAGGTATACTAAATAGAGTTAATAGTACCCCTGACGCTACACTTCCTTGCTAAAAGAATAAAAGTCAAAATCCAGGACCACCACCACGAAATATCTGGTCCAAAGTCAACTGATCAAATTTTCAGCCTACAAAAATCCAGACCCACATCCGAAAACCCAGACCCAGAAATGTGGTTATTACTATTTAATTTAGAAATAAACCCATCCCATGCCTTATCTCAAAAGACTATTGTCTCTCTCTGTCATGACTGTTTAAATCAGTTCCAGACTGTTACTTAAATAACAAATAAAAAAAGAAAAAAAGTCAGAACAATTTCAATCTGAGTGGTGTTTTGAGACTCAACAAGCACCACCATACAAGCATGCAACATATGACGCGTAATCCAATAAAAAACAATAGTCAGAAAGATAATAGTGCACTATAATTTTGTCTATAATTATATGTAGTGAAAGTTTCAATATGGTGCGGCAGGAATCAATCCAAAACAACAACATAAACTTGGCCAAAGTTACTACTGCTGATTATTTTACTTTCAACGGGACCTGGTGTATGCATGTGAAGTCCCAGATTTTGATAAGACAAAGTTTAAGCAAAGTGACTGGTGGTTGAAATAATAAGGTTGTTAGGTTTGCTTATCAAATAAAACTACAAAAAGAAAGATTAACAATCATTTTGTTTCTTTGTTTAGTTTTCTTTCAAAAGAAGGCTCGGTGGTAGACACGTTCTTAAACAATAAAGAAATTTAACCAAATTCCCAACTTCTGAAGCCAAACCAAACTATGGATAATAAGTTAGCTAAACCCCCTCCCCAACCAACAATAAAAACAGTAAAAAAGAGAGCAACAACTAAGCTACCGGATCAAGAGGGTTGACAGATTGCTTACCTACAAACTCTTACAATCTATCAATAATTATCAACCAACATATATGAAATCAGTCTGGTACGGAACTTCAGGTAAATTTTTTCTTTCTCAAACTCTAAAACAAGAGAGCTGACATTTCACACCCACATATGCACATTAATGGAATCTCGGTCCTGGGCTTTGCATTATATTTAGGTATGTAGTGTTTATTAAGCATAACAATAGGGTTGACAAGAAACAAACAAAAAAATCAGAAAAGGGTTATTACTTTTCCAAAAAGGCAAACTGACTAAGTTGGCCAAATCGGCCAAAGAGATATAGATACGTATCCGTGAGCTTTGGCAATCTTCATTAAAGAGACAAAAAGAGTTAATCTTTAAACAAAAAAATGTTTAACAATGCCTGGTCTGGTGGAATCCATCTTTCTCCATCTATATCTTCCTAATTACAAAATGACCTCTGAATTTAGAGGATGGATATAGAAGACGGAATATTTGGTGGAATCCCCAATGAGCAATGCACTAAATGAGAAATCTAAGATCGAGATTCACACAAAATAAAAGTCTACCTATCTATTTATTTTGGGCCGTACAAGATACAAAGGAAGAGTGGTGATGGTGGTAATCTTTTCAAGAGGAAAAGAATATAAAAAAAAAAAAATGAAGGTATTGTTTCTAGCTTTTAATCAAAATTATAATAAGAGTAACGGAAAAAATAATTAAACATAACACTTTTTTCACGCCCTGAGCCGAGAACGGTAAGCTTTATTTTCTGTTTTGTCACCTTCTTCTCAACTTAATCTTCTAAACTTACTATTACTTGAACAACAACATAAATGACCCTTGGTAAATATACTATATTGAAACAGAAGAAGAGAAGAAAGAAGAACCAATCTTAAGAACCCAATCTAAATTCAGAAATATGTTTGTCAGATGTAGTTTCAAGAACAGAAAGGAAAAAAGAAAACTTTTTTGTTTTTTTGTTGATTTTGTTTGTTTCTAAAGGAATTGAATGAATGAATGGAGGGGGCTGATTTTGTTTCCGCGGGGAAATCAGAAATTAATACCTGTTTCCACTAGAATGCCACTGCCTAAGAATTTACTATGGCGAACCAAGAGGAAAATTTTATCACCAAATGTTTTTAAAAAAAGAGAAAAAGAACGATCTTTCAGTGTCAAGAGGGAAAAACAAATCATAAGAGCGCAAATACAAAATAATCGAATTAAATTTCAGATCTTACCGCAACCGTGAGTCCTCTGAATACATCAAGAGAAACAAGGCGCCGCGATTTCAAAGCACCACCACCAGTAACAACAACATCTCTGCCGCCAATATTAATATTATTACTGATTGTTGATTTACTGAGAATCTGTGTAGGAGGTGTAGAAGAAGACATTACTGATAATTCCTTATCAGTAGTATTCAATCCTTCCTCCATCTCCACATATTTCTGATTCTTACTATCTGTTTTCATAAGATCTCCTCCTTCACCACCACCACACATTCTAGTGTTCTTCTTCTTAATGTTGTCGTTGTTGTCTTGTTGATTGATAAGTTCGTACATCCCCATCCCAAACTCCCCACTTTCTAACAGTGTGGGAGAAAGAGAATGAGATAATTAATAATAAGACCCCTTTACCAATTACTCACAGTAGAAGAATATGATGAATTAACAAATAAATAGAAGAAGGAAATAGAAGAAGAATGTGTAGTGCTACTATCACTTGTTCTTCCTCTTCTACAGGATTATGATTTGATTTGCTTCTTTATATAGATGAAATTCTATTTCTGATTTTGGCTTCCACCTCCATTCCTCTTTTCAAGGAAGGAAATGGAAAACAAAAATAGAAGAGAGATGATACCAACCTCTTCCTTCCGCTTTGTGCCTTTTATTGTTCTCTCTCCCACACACACGTTTCAGTTTCTGACCCTTTCTCGGTCTCTAATAACCGCACCTTCTTTGTCCCCTAGGGAACCATAGTGTCAATGGCATGGATACTTCGATGTACATGACGTGTTTATGCTCTGCGCCTATCATGTATCGACATGTAGCATATGCATGTAGGGTTCGTTACCCATGTGAGATTTTTGGTTATTTTTACTTTCGTTTTCTAATTCTTTTTATAATTTCAATGCACAATTTTTTTATTTTCTTTTATAAAATTCATGGATTTCTAACTCAAAACCATCGGATAATAATAAAATAGCTCTTTCAGGCTATACACGTAGAGGTTTGAGATTATACATAATGTGAAACTATTAGTTTTGAGTTATTTTGAGTTTAACTAATAGTTCCAAGTTCAAACACTCTTTTTCACGGATAAAAATATTTTTAAATCTCTTAACATGTGGTATTAGAATACGTAGTCAAATTATATTGAATATTATCAAATTCCTATAAATCTGATAATAATAATAAATACATCCAAATTTTTTATAATATAAGAACTAGATAATCGCTTCTGTGAAAGTATTTTTATAATAATTCTAAGTTTTATATAGC
Source organism: Papaver californicum (assembly GCA_023531435.1). NCBI lineage: Eukaryota > Viridiplantae > Streptophyta > Magnoliopsida > Ranunculales > Papaveraceae > Papaver > Papaver californicum. The sequence continues at coordinate 2,275,312 of JAJJMC010015431.1, read as the reverse complement.
TTTCTCATGGTATCAACTAGGTTAGTTAGATCCTAAAACCTAAAAAGTTTCCAAAAATTACAGTCGACCTTCTATACGATGAGCTTTTGCAGTTTGTCAGTAACGTAGTGTAATGTATTTGGCCACGATTTATATTTTAAAATAACTTAATTCGATCAAATTGGAAGCCAATTGATCGTTGTTTTCCGAAATTGAGTTGATTATCAGATATCTACACCCCTCAAATGCAGTTATGTTCCAAAAAATCGATCAAAAAACTTCTAACTGGTCTTCGATTGATTCGAATTAAAAAAACTTGAAAAAGTGTGGTGTAATCATATTTTTTTCAATTTCATCCAATTCGGTCTTTTTTTTTCTTTCAAAATTGATTTTCTAATCAGATATTTTCAGCCCTCAATTATTGTTTATATCAATCAAATCGATCCAATTTTGGTCTTCAATTGCTTCAATTAAAATTGAAAAACAACATCCGCCAGCAACATATGTATCCGTTACTACCTGATTAAACATTCAACCCAAAACAAATGTAGACATTTATATCCGTTGTTAATATATAAGACTGTTGTAAAATGTTAAAACATGAAAAGTTGATTTATTTGAATAAGTTTGAATTTTCAGTCGGTCTCATAATGGACATGTCATCATTTGTTTTCTTCACGCACCCATCCTGCTCAACCTTGTCGAAAATCTTATTAATTTTTGTCTCTACCTTTATACAAGTTTCAAGCTTGCCACCCAAAATTTAAGTCTGAGCCTGCCCTAGATGGTGCTTCAACTTGGCGACCTCAGCGGTATACTCCTTGACGCAAGTGTCTCGAAAGCAGCGAGTCCCATAACAAACTTGGTCTTGTCTTGTTGAACAACTCAGGATGCTTGCACCGTCTAAAACTTTTCATTAGTTATTCGGAGCTGTTCCTCGAGGCCTGCACAATATTAAAAAAATGGGTTAGTAGAATAAATGAATAAATAAGCATAATTTATAATCGTTAAACTACCTCCTGCACGGGTGAGTGATTTTTTGTAACTCATCTACAACCACTTCACCACGTCAAGAAAGCTATACTTTCGGGATAATTTTCGATAATCAAGGCCATAGTTTTGGAGATCAATTTGGCACTGACATAGTTTTACCTGCGTCGTAGAATGTGCATGGTGCAAATGACTCATCTCTTCCTTGAATTCTTTCATTCTCTTTTTGCGTCATATGCATGTTTAAATCATTGGTGCGCACCACCTCCAACAATTGTGAAACTTCAGCCCTAGCTTCACCTAAAGCCTTAGAATATACGTGTACATCAACAAGAATATTATCTAGTTCCGTGGTTAGAGTACATAGAGAAGATTTGAGTTTCATGGATTCCCGGAGCTTTTCAGGAGAAGTCGTAGCACCCGCAGTAAGAATGTGTTTCAAGGACTCGAGTTATGAGATCTGCTTCGTAACAGTAGAAAGAGATCCATTCGATCTCTGGCATGTATTGGTATGAAGGGAGCTCAAAGTGTTTTGACACTTGATTAATTTTTATTTTTGTTCGCTAAATTCTTACTTCAATTTGTTTAAGACATCAATACTCTGGTTCCGTCAAAGCTTCAAATTGACATTTTCAATTTTCAAAGACCGTTATTGGTGGTGGGTTTTTGCCAATGTCGAAAATTGTAAAAAAATATATTTCTGATATCCGGGTCAGAAATACAGAACTTTAGTATATTTTTATTTTGCAAAGAATTTTAGGAATATACTAGGCCATAATAAGTGTTCGTGCCTATCTCTCTGAAGATTATTATGTATACAACTAAATATACTATATAAGTCAGTATTCATTTTTGTACAAATTTGATGATTGTAGCGATATCCTCTTATAGTATATTATTTTTTACAGAATAAATCTCAAGCTTATATATGGATTGCCCACTAGTACAAAGCAATATGAGTCTCTCTAGTGCTATATTCCTCGGTTGAATTCTTAGAATTGCTTTATATCAATATTCAAATCCTAGCTAAATAATATTGATTTATCAAAATATCCATACAAAAATGTATGAAAGCACATAGCAAGGTGCATACGGGCATACTTGATTGGACATCACGACTATGTCTACATATCAAGTCAATTTTGTATCAATCACAAAATCTACTCAATTTTTATGCCATACGAAATTTTGTGTCAGCCACAATTTTGTGCCAGACAAAAAATCAAGGCTTTAATTGGCTAAACATTACCTTGGCCAAGCTTGGTTTAATTATCTCTAATAGTTGGTTGCACCGAAATCCCAACAATGGATGCAAATAATTAAAACCCTAAATTTGGTCCTAAACGACTCATTTGGGCTATTTTTAGAAAGGGAAAGTCCTTTATTGCTGGCCAACTTGGATAGTTAAACTAATCTCGTGACCAACCAACTTGGTCGACCACCCTCCTCTTTGCCTAACCAAGTTAGCCAGCCAACATGGTCGAATAAATATTTTTCAAAGCTTCCCAAAAAACTCCCTTTAAAGACCGTAGATAATATACAAAGAACGTCGTAAAGGTTTGTAAGTAAACATTACAAACCTAGGGATGGGAGTCGCAACTTCTTATCAGTAGCGCTTATAAGCATTGCAAAAATAAATCTTGGAGTCCCAACCCCTTTCTACCTCCTCTGCAATGCTTATAAGCGTTTTAAAATTGAAAGTTGGGAGTCCAAATTCTTTCATTATACTTAAAAGAGGCGTACGACATACTTCTGTTTGTGGGTAAAGGGGGGGAATGATGGAGTACGTTAACGCTTATAATATCAAATCGCTTAAACACCAAATATTTGTACTGTAGAAGTACTTTTAAGATTCGAGAGATCAGTCTGTACGAAATTGGCCTAAGAAATGATTGTTCCAATTTTGTTTCAGTCACAAAGGAGGAGAAGGGTTGATCTGTAAGGAGGGAAGCAAAGAAGGTATTGAGATTAATGAGATTGAATGTCAATGATGGTATGTGTTTGAACAGTTGTGAAAACGAAAGTGAGTTTTCTGAGAATCTCTAAGATAATAGCTCTGTGATCGTTCAAGTGCTTATGAGATGAAAACTCTTGTTCTTTGTCGATAGGTTGAAGAACCTATTTATAGAATTGAAAGTTAACACATTGATCTCCTAAGTGGTGATAGTTCCATAGAAGTGGAATAGTGGAGAAGTAGAAATCATAGTGAAAACCGACTCCATCGTGTTAATGTGACTTGACAGTTGTACGACTATTATTCCATTCCTCCTTCAACTGCTGACACGACTTTTATACTTTCTCGTCGTAGGTGTATTGTTACACCGCAGGTGCTGTAGGCTGCCAGAACAAAACCTTAAAGAATATCCCACATATAACATAATTGATGTCTCGAGCATGGTTGAGTCTATTATATACATATATTATTTGGTCGATTGTTGACCTAGCTAGACTGTTAGTCTTAGCACATTGATGAGTCTAACATGTTGTTGAGTCCATCATATTGTTGAGTCTAGCTTGTTGCTGATACTAACATATTGCTGAGATAATCAGTGATGCTTAATACGTCATATTGCTTGGGAGTTTGCTTGATATTGACATTAATAGTTGAAGCATATCATTGTTCCAGCTGAGGAAGCAATGATACTCGCATGACCTTTGAAGTTGTATGAATTACAATGTTACGTGAGTACTAGTCTCATGTGAGCGCTAGACTAATGTGATCGCTAGGCTTAAGTGAGCTTAATTGTGAAATAATGTAATTTCCCCTTACTGTGGGTAATAAAATAGAGAAATTCATAATATTGTTGGTAGCAAGACCAATCAAAGAGTGATAGAGGTACCGACCAAAATTGGTGGGAGAGAGGGACCGACCAAAATTGATGGGAGAGAGGGACCGGTCATGTGGCACGAGTTTAGTAAGAGAACAAATTTGATATAACACGAATTTGGTAGTCGTGACACCATGCTTCGCCTATCATATAGTCGCTTGCAATGTCTTAAGATATATTTGGTAATAATATTGGTGTGAGGACCAATTAAAAAAAAAAATTAGAAATATTAAAATAATAGTATTATATATATATATATGTTAGATGGTTATGTGACCTTGCTGTGTGCAGCTATTTAGAATTCTTTGAGTTTCGAAATTTTCGACTTTCAAAGTTCTCGACTTTGGTAGAAGGAGCAAAGGAGTTTTATTAGGAATAGGAAACTCTAAAATAAAGTAAAAATATATAAGAGTGGGGACCGGCCTAGAGAGCCGGTTGGCGCCGGTCCCACGACTCTTTTGTATTTTTTAATCTTTCTTTATTCTTTCCTCCTATTTGTTCTTAAGTCTTATTGTTATTTACACCCACGGGTGTTAGTTCAGATGCCCAAAAATTTCACACAATGCTCTTTAGTAAAAATTTGTAGGTTCTTCATACGATGTCCGTTTTTGATGATCTATCCCAATTCAGAATCATAAAATCGCTGGCTATCTCCTAGTGAGGAATGATTTAGGTTTTGATCTTGTTTCGGTTGTTTAACGAAGCAAACAGCAACCTTCCAGGAGTTCTTTAGCTGAAATTCTGACAGTTTTTAGCTTGTAGTTCGTCTAGGGTTTAGGGTATACCTCTTAGACGGCTGCTCGGAATGAGATGCCATTTTAGTATGTTGTAGTAGACAGATGGGGGAACATATACTGTTGAGAACATTTTTCCCTATTCTACACCAATTGCTACGTTTTTACAAGGTGGTAATGATGATGTGTAAAATTGGGTATTAACCAATGTTAGGGTTTTGTTATATTTCGAACAATATTGGGATTTTTAATGCAACCAACATTGAGAATGTGTTATTCAAGATCGACCAATCATTAGGATTGGTCAAGTGGGGCTTTAGCTTTTGCATACGAAACGACGACAACTTAGTGCTTACACGGAGATGTGATGTTTCGACTTAGTGCATTCGTGCGAAACTTATCATGTATTATGATAAATCAATATTATTCATTTAAGTTTTGAATATTGATACAAAGTCACTCTAAGAATTCAACCGGGGAAAAAAAAGAGGAATTAAGTCGCTCTATACTAGTAGGCAATCTATCTAGATGCATTGGCATCCACTCAGGAACAAACATGTGTTCTGGATGCTTATTATGTATAGTCAGAAATCATTTGGGAAAGAGTTGCGATCAGCACCAGTGATATTTAAGGACAATGTTGTTCTATACTAGTGATTAATTCATCTAGGAGCTGTCTTATCATTGTAGAGGAGTAAGCACTGAGTTGTACAGTACTAATGTTATATGTAGAATATTGAAAGCTCATCTGGGTAAGGCTCTAATATTATATGAGTACTTTTAGATAGACTACGGGATCAATGTGAGATGCATGTAGTATGTGTTTGACATTTTAATTCTCTTGTGGAATATAAAATTTAAATTTTATACTTTTGATGTCGGGTCAGTAGCATATATGAAATTCTGTTATTTCTTTGATTCTACTACTGAGTAGAGATAATTTTACTATTTTACCCTTCGTTAAAAATCAACCATCTACATTAAGGCACCTTCTTACTGTGGTACAATAATATGCCGCAGTAAGCATTGAATGGTGATTTTTAAACATAAGCAAAATAAAATAAATGAGCTTGTCGTTAGATTTTTTTTACCAGAGATTCTGATTCGATTTGATGTTCCAACGATGTCGAATAATCGTCTGAGGAACGATAGTTGATGTAGTAATACTTGTAGGATGGTAGAGCATCATCCTGAGAGCATAAATTGGTGAAGCGTGGCTGATTTGCATGATGGAGAGACCAAAATTTACCCGTGAAGCACCTGCACGTTACTCCAAAGAGGAAATCCTTGTTTGACTAAGATTTGGAAACAAATTTCTATAAAAGGGAGTAAACCCTATTATTTTTTATTATTCCTTTTCATCACCACCAACCGACCAGACCTTCTCTCCTTCTTCTCCTTCTTCTCTTCTTTCTCCGAGTAGCAAAAACTTTATTGTCGGCGTCATCATCGGCCAATCAACCGTCGACGATAATTCCGGCCAACTTCGGGTAAGTTTTTTTTTTATTTTTAGTACGTGAGTATTATTCACGGTTTTAGGGAAAAAAATCAAGTTTTGATTTTTTTTTACAGCAAGTTATGGCGCCTCCAGGTTATGGTTATTATTCTGATACGGATTCTTCGGAAGAAGACAGGCAAAACAGATATAAGAGATTGAATCTGACTTCTTCATAAGCTAAGACACTTGCTAAGTACCAGGAGAAGCGACGCCGGATTGAAAGTATGAGACTCACACAGGAGAAAAAAAAGAACCCTAATGCTCATGTTGATGGCGTAGCTTCTGATTTCGATGCAGATGAGCAATCTTCTGACTAGGAGCCTATTGGCCATGAACCCAAACCATATCTTCCTAATGAAGCATTAAATAAACGCTATCGATATGATCTTCGATTTGAAAAAGATAAAGAGGATTATTTAGATATGATTGAAGGAGATCTTGAAGAACACTTGGAAGAAGCTATGGCTGAAGAGCTTGAAAAGAATTCTGAAGAAGAATCTGAGGAATTTGTGGATTCTGAGAGAGACTCTGAAGGACATGAAGACAATGATTCAAAAAATAATGATGACAATTCTGACTAGAATCTCTTGTATCGTGGTTATTATGTCTTTCCTTTAATGCATAAGAGCTTTACTTTCACAGTTTATGATTCCTTCTTTAGGATTAAGCATCTTTTTTCAATGGGGTTGTTAGTTATGCCGAAATTTTTGTAAATTAATATATATATTTTGTTATGTGTTTTGATAACATTTTCGTCCTCCTAGAATGATTAATTGAATGGAATTTATGTTCATGAATGAAGAATCTCGTAATCATTCGTCATTAAAAAAATTCAGATTTAGGGTTTTCATTGAAAACGTTGTAAAATCTTCATACGAAATCCGTTTTGAATGATATACTATAATTTTCATGCCCAAGAGATGAGATATCTCCTAACATGGAAGGATTTGAATTTCAAGTTCATTTCAGGTCTCAAAAAGACGAAACAGACATAAGTCAGGAAGAATTCAGGAATTTTTCAACTATGACTTAATTGAATGTTTTAGTCATATCTCTTAGATCGTTTATCCGATTGTAGCAAAATTTTGACATGTTGTAGAGGACACCTATCCGAATAGTTTGGTATATAAATAACCCATAAATTCGTTACCTATTGATCACATCTCATGACCTTGTACAGGGAAATACAGAATTGTGTCTGACGAGTTTAATGCAAAAAACGCCTCTTATGTATTTTAAGTATTTTGCTTGTGTATTGGATGCTTGATAATGAATATTTATGTCATTAATACCTTCGTGCTCTGAAATTTCTATTTGTCACTTGATTTTAGTGTGTGTAATATGACTCTTCTTTGGTGAGTATAGAACCTGCTTCGTGAGTGATACTGTTCCGCAAAGCTAATGACGCAATGCTCATGAACGAAAATTCTGATTCTGATTTTGACGATGCTTTGACACGGGTTCTGGAGGATGATGATATAACTATCAGCTGCGAGGCCATGGGTCGTGCTTCTGTGAACTAGGATTAAGATCTTTCTTTTTTGGCTAATATTAGTAACATCGGTCGGTGGACTACCATTCCCTTGTATTATTTCGATTTTTAAAAATATCTAGGGTTTCAGTAACAATCAGAACTAATTTGACTACTCGTATAAGATAAGTGTTTATCTTCTTATACATGTCAATCCTCAAGATTTAGGGTTTTTCCTTCGTATAAATAAACATATCGTTTTCATCTCTTATGTCTTCAAACTTTATCATTCATCCGTCTTGATCATCATATTACTATGTATGACAACAGCGTATCACCTGATGGATCCCTTTCGAGGCACAGAATTGGGTCATCGAACTTGGTAAGAGACATCTATTTTCTTTCTTTCTCGTATGAATAATAATTTAATCAAAAGATTTGTTGCATATAGATCAAGTTGAACAACCCTCCTCATCTCCATACAACTTAAGACCCAAGAGGACCGCTAAGTTTGGTGTTCGTCCTGCTTCTGTTGATTCTGCCCAGTAATCGTAGTTGAGATAACAGTAAGTCCTTTTTTTTTAGAAGTTTAAATTTCTCTGAATTTTATGTTGAATTAATGTCAATATCTTGATGGTATAACAGGTTGATGTTCACGTGGATGCTTCTGGTAGCGAAGGACGGGATAGAGAGACCATGGTGGATAATAATGATGGTGATGCTCATCCGGTTGTTTCCTCAATGGATGTTGCAGACGCTGATCTTGGTATTGAAGAGATCGAATATCCTACTGTTGGACTTCCTTTCAATGGCCACATGAAGAACCTATCCCGTGATAGTCAACGCGTTGGTGGATTCATCGTGACAAAAATTTATGTTGCTTCTTATACCAAAATATAGAATAAGTACGGTCACATCACCACCATAGAGGTGTGGAAGAGCTTCTCTCCTACTCTTGTGACTACTGTCGCTGGACTGTTGCCTATGATTGAAGAGATGGAAAAGAAGAACTTGCGTAATGTTACTAATATAGAGTTGAAAAAGTAGGGGGATATGATATCTAACTGTGAATCTCTCAAGTTTAAGATAAGTTGGCTTCGTCATCTTGAAATCATAAAGATTGATAGAGCAGCTATTGCCGAAAACATGATTTCTTTTGCAAACGCAATTATGGAAGAAGAAAGGCATTTGATGAAGAGTTGGTGAGAGTTGAGGGACTGATCTAGGGATTAAAGATGCGGACCGAAAACTTCTAGAAACGAATCGAGATGATATACAAGAGGAACTATTTGTTGTTAGAAGGTTTGCTTTAGAATAAGGTTTTGGGATTGTAGTTTCTATGCTTCACGTCATTTGATTTAAGCAAGTAGTTAATTGAATTGGGTGATTGTAGCCTTTTGTAAGGAAATCTTATTCTATATTAATAAAATCTAATTTGAATTTTGAGTGAACAATGATAGGTTTCGCACAAAATTGCTGAATAAAAGAAAAGTCAATCCAAATTCAAGCATAGTATGTTTTAAGACATTTGTCGTTGCTTATGATCCCTCGTACACCTCCATTGACAGTAACAATGTTGTAGTATCCACTAGCTACTGCTTTAGTAACTGTATAAGGACCTTCCCATTTAGGAGAGAATTTTGGTGCAAGCATATCTTGTTGAATATGCTTAGCTGTCTTGAGTACTAGGTCTTCCACTTAAAATATTCTGAGTTTTACCGCTTTGTTGTATGCCTTGGAAATTCTCTAACGATAAGCTTCTGCAAACTTATCTGCTTTAGTTCGCCTAGACTCGATGGTGTATAGTTCTGCTATCCTGGAATTGGATACTTCAGTTTCATCCCATTGCACTCCACTCGCCATATCTATCCTGGCCGATGGGATCTTGATTTTGGCTAGGAGAATGGCATTAGCGCCATAGACGAGTGAATAGGGTGAAGTCCTAGTAGAACTCGTAGGTGAAACCCGATATGCCCACAATGCCATCAATAACTAATCGTGCTAGGTTCAGGGATTATCATGTAATGTTCGACTAAGAATCCAGATCAGAGTCTTGTTAGTACTCCCAACTTTTCCATTCCCTTGAGGATAATAAGGGGTAGAGAATACTTGTCTGATACCATATTTTCGAAGAAAGTCTCTGACTTTCTCATTATCAAAAGGCGAGCCACTATTTATGATGATATGCTTAGGAACACCAAATCTAGAAATGATGTATTATTTGATGAATGCTATAACCTTTTTTCCATTTATGGTTTTGAAAGGAATGGCTTCAACCCATTTGGTAAAATACTCAGTTGCTATGATGATGTATTCATGTTGTTTTGATGACGGTGGATTGATCTTGCTAATAATATCTAGTCCCCAGCTATAGAAGGTCCAAGGACTACTGATTGAGTGAAGAGGTTTACATGTCATGTGAATGAGATTCCCGTGAATCTGAAATTTGTGACATCTTTGAAAAAATATTGTTGCATCGTCTTCCATAGTTGACCAGTAGTATCATTCGTGAATTGAAGAAATAATTTCCTCCTCCCTTGATGTTCACCTTCATGTGCTTCTTTCAACATCGTTGTGGTTTCAGAGTTTGCCAAACATCACTGTAAGTTTCCTACAAAACTTTTCCGGTATAGAATTCCTTCATGAAAGATAAATGCCATAGTCTTTTGTCTTATCTTGGCTGCTTCTCGTTTATTTGAGGGAAAAAATCATCTCGAATATAGTTGATCTAAGGCTCTTTCCAGTCCCCATCATGATGGATGGTTAGTGCTTCTAACTGATGTAGTGGTGCCTGTAGTTGGCGCAAGTTCCTTGCATCGCTCGAGACTGAGCCTCCATGGTTGGCCAGTAATACCCAAGACGTTGAAGGCGTCTGTAAAGTGTTACCACTAAAGTTTGCCCACATACTTTTTCATGGATATGATTAAGTTGTTGTTGTGCTTCTTCATCTCCAAGACATCTTGACAGTGACCCATCCAGATTTCTTAAATATAGCGCTCCATGAAGCAAGAAGAAGTTCTTTAAGTTTTTGAGCTTGACCTTTCTTTGAGGAAGCGAGCTTCTGAGTTCATTGATGGTTGGTGTTCTCTAGTCATCTGTTTGAACATTCCTGAAATTAGCCAACCATGTTAAAGACATAGTTCTTCTTTGTACTGTTAGTGTTTTCTCCAGTCCTTGGATTTGTAGCTTAGAAGCTAGAGTGACTAAGCAATCAGCATATCTATTGTTGGTTCGTCCAATATGGACTATGGTTGCTTCAGCCAAGAAGCTTAATAGTTTCTGAGCCTCAGTCTTGTAAGGAGCTAGCGTTACTTCTTTGAGAGATTACTTCATTCATCTGGTTGACCAATAACTTCAAATCGCCTCTTATCTCTAGGTTTGTTGCTCCTACCTGCGTGGATAGTGACAAACCTATTAAAAGGGCTTCATACTCCGCTGATTATTAGTGCATTCAAAATCCAGTTTGAATCAGTGAGAGAACACCTCACCAACTGGAGATACTAGAACTACATCGACTCCTTCTGTGTTGTTACTAGGAGTAGGGAAGCCATCAAAATATAACAACCACGTTTCTTCTTTGAGAAGGGAGATTTCTGGAAATTCTCTAGGTATAATTTCGTGGAACATGGTAGTGTCTTCACCTGGGAAGGATGCTAGTAAGTATGCCACTACTTGTCCTTTCACCGCCTTTGGAGAAACGCTATGTCAAATTCTGACATTTGAAGTAGCCATTTTGCTGCTCTTCCAATCAGAGCCGGCTTTGATAGTAAAAATCTGATGGGATCAGCTTTGGTGACCAACACTACTATGTTAGACAATAGATAGTGGCTAAGATTTTGTACAACATGACCAATGATAGACATACTTTTTTCTGCTTTGGGGTATCTAAGCTCAATATCTTTCAGTGAGCGGGTAATGTAATAGATTGGGTACTCAAATCCCATGTCATCTTCTTGATCCAGAAGGGCTCATGTCGCAACATCACTGGAGGCTGTGTATTGAAGTAGAGGTCGTCCCACTACATGAGATCTCATGACAGCTGGTGATAATAGTAATTATTGGATCTTGCAGAATGCTTCATGTTGAGTAGTGGACCAAACATAGTCGCCCCTTTCTTCAGCAATGGGGTGAACGAGGCTACAAATTAAGTTAACCCTGGAATAAAACGCCTGATGTATGATACTTTCCACATAAAACTTTTAAGTTCTCTCACAGTCTGTGGTGGAGGCATGGTGATGATTGCTTGCATTGACTTGATCTAACTTGATTCCTCCTTCCATTACTTGAAATCCTAGGAATTTTCCAGATGAAACATCGAAGTAACGCTTTAGGGGATTCATTTTTAGCTTATATTCACGACATCTTTCAAATACTTGGCGCAACACTTCTAAAGGATCTTCTCGATTTTTGGATTTTAATGAATACATCATCAACGTAATCCTCTACTTGCTTATGCATCATGTCATGTAGGATTGTTGTCATGGCACGTTGGTAATTAGCGCCTGCGTTCTTTAGAACGAAAGGCATCACAATATAATAAAATTTCTGATTGGATTCCGGAATGCAGTCTTACCAGCATCATGTTCGTACATTTTTATTTGATTATAACCATTATATCCATCCATGAAGGAGAACATGACATGGCCACTTGTGGCATCGACTAACATATCAATGTTAAGTAGCGGAAAAGCATCCCTGGGACAACACTTATTCAGATTCCTAAAGTGTATGCAACATCTAATTTGACCATTCTTCTTCTTGACATGAATAACACTAGCTAACCAGGTGGGATATTGAATAGGCTTGATGAATCAAACAGCAAGTAGCTTTTGTATTTTGACTTTGATTTGTTCTTCTACTTCATGTCTGAATTGCCTCGGCGGTTGATTATGAGTAACCAGTTTATCGTCTAGACCAGGCATCTCTTCGTAAGCCAGGAAAATGTATCTCGATATTCCTTAAGGAGATCTATAAGTCATGTATGTTTATATGGTGACAGAGTCGAACTAATGGAGATGGGTCTTGGTATCTTTTCTGTATCGATGTCAACCATCTCCATCTCATCTGTTGTCGAGTCTGTATTATCCTGCAACTGTCGTGGCGCATCTTGAACTTCTTCTTCATCTTGCATTGGTTCATTATTGTTGCATTCCTCTGACTGGGAAGACTCGTCATCCTCCCCTGTTAATTGCTAACAACGACGATGAAGGTAAATTACTCTCCCTTCAGTATCGTAACTGGTGACGAAGTTGTGCCCTCTCTTGGTGTGAGAGTGAGTTGGAATCCAATCAATTGCAGGGTATTGCATTGTAAAGTCTGATGATATAGGCATCTTCGAAATTTTGACCTCTTTATTGAGTGTTTGAGATGATAACCTGTCAGCCTTTTCGATTGACGCCCAAGTAAGCAGTGACGTAATATAGATCTTACTTGGAGGGTCAAGTTTGATTCGCTTGGTTTGAATAATTCGGCATCATAGACTGGAGCATAAAGGGATGATGATATTGTTATGCGAATGGTCTTATCGTTAAGTATAATGTTCATATACTGGTGGTACGTTAAAGGGATTACCTTGTTGTCGTAATGTCATGGTCCTAGTATCATGTGATATTCAGGTTCTTTCTCAACCACATGAAATTATACTTTCGATTGGATTGGCCCCACCTTTAGATCTAAGTAGACATAGCCATAGGTGTTAGTCCGATTTCCTTCAAAATCTTTCATCACAATAGGGTGATGTACGATCTCGCTTCACTGAACTCTGGTTGTTATAAGAGTTATGATTAGCGGCTGCCCCAGTATCGATGAGAGCCCTGTTGAATTCAAAATTCTTGATATGTGCAGTCATATATAAAGCTCGAATATGACCTTCTTCATCCATCATGTATTCTTCAGTGAAGGTGATGTTGCTTATAAGAGGGTCGGATGCGATGGATATTTCTGAAACTTCTAGAGACGATGGTGTCAGATGTGCATCGAAGGAAATACGATTGAGAGCAGCAAACGTGTCTACTCGTTATTCTTTAGAGAAGTATAGAATCTCGTATAAACTTTCAATAAGGAAAGTGGCTTCTTGGCCTATTGGCTTTTCTAATATAGTGAAACTCCCAGTGTGACAAGAGGAAGGCACGTCCGTTAGAGGAGAAGTCTCCAATCCCAAAGATTCTAAGTCTTCTCTGAAAATAGCGTTATGCCCTAATTCCTCCATCAGCCAGTGAAGAAAGTTGAGGATAAATTTTTACGAGTGTTCCAACCTTGCTAGATCTCTTGACATGATCTCTTGTCTCTTCTCGAGTTCAGCCATGGAAAGCGATATTGGATTTTTTATAACTCTTGTTTCCGTTACACCATTGGAGCTAAGGTCATTGATAGTATCGTTGATTGTAGAGGGAGTGGCATAAATGATACTACCATTAGTATCAGAGAAGTCAGGATTGGGACTAGTGATCGTAAGATCTAGTCGGATGCCAACCATTTTGAAACTGAGAAAATTTAGAAAATTAAGCAAGTTGGAAAATTTGCTTTGCGATTGAGAAATTGACCTCCCACTGTGGTTGCCAAAATGTTTGTGGGTAAAAATGACTTAAAGATAAAAAGGAAAAATAATGGAATAGGTTAACGCTTGTAAGAACAAATCTCTTAAAAACCAAACATTTGTACTGTAGAAGTACTTTTAAGATTCGAGAGATCAATTTGTATGAAATTGGCCTAAATCAAGAAATGATAGTTCCCATTTCGTTTCAATCACAAAGGAAATAGAAGGGTTGATCTGTAGGGAGGGAAGCAAAGAAGGTATTGAGATCAATGAGATTGAATGTCAATGATGGTATGTGTTTGAACTGATGTGGAGACGAAAGTGAGTTTTCTGAGAATCTCTAAGATAATAGCTTTTTGATCGTACAAGTTCTTATGACATGAAAACTCTTGTCCTTTGTCGATAGGTTGAAGAACCTATTTATAGAAGTGGAAGTTAACACATTGATCTCATAAGTGGTAACAGTTGCAGAGAAGTGGAAGAGTAGAGAAGTGAAAATCATGGTGAAAACCGACTTCATCGCTTTTGTGGGACTTGACAGTTGTACGAGCACTATCTCATTCACCCCTTCAACTGCCAACAAAAATTTTATACTTTCTCATCGTGGTTTATTATTACACTGCACGTGTTGTAGGCCGCCTCAAAACCCTAGTGAGTATCCTCCCATGTGACATAATTGATGTCTCGAGCATGGTTGAGTCTATTTTATAGACATGTATTATTTGGTCAATTGTTGACCTAGCTACACTGTTAGTCTTAGCACATTGATGAGTCTAACATGTTGCTGAATCTAGCATATTTCTGAGTCTAGCTTGTTGCTGAGACTAGCATATTGCTGAGACAAGCAGTGATGCTTAATACGTCATAGTGCTTGAGATTTTTCTTGATATTGGCATTAATAGTTGAAGCATATCATTGTTCCAGCTGAGGCAGCAATGGTACTCGCATGACCTTTGAAGTTGTGTGAATGGTAATGTTACGTGAGCGCTAGTCTCGTGTAAACGCTAGACTCGTGTCAGCGCTAGGATCTGGTGAATACTAGCGTTAGTAATTGTGAAATAATTTAATTTCGTCTTACCGTTGTTAGTACCTAAAAATTGATTCTAGGAAAAACAATGTATTTTTGAAGTACTTTCTTTAGGTTCGGAAATCAAAATTGTACAAGGAAAGCCTAAACCACGATATGAGGTGTTCCGTCTTACTTCGGTCACAAGGAGAGAAAATAGGTTGATCTTAGGGCAGGGAAGCAAAGAAAGTTGAAGGAAATTTGTGTGTTGAATTGTGTGTAGAGATGTTGAACTATTGAGAAAATAACAAAGCTTGAGAGAATGATAAGCTTGTTGTTCTTTTGAAATAGGCTAAGTAACCTATTTATAATAGTTCAGAATACACACATTTCCTTGTAAATTAGTGGAGGTAGTGAAGAGATGGAGAAGTGGAAGTCGTGGGGATAATGGTATAACCGTCTTGGAATCTTCAGGAAACTATTACTCCATAACTCAATTAACTGCTTCAGCCTTACCACTACATTGTAACTTCCTTATCATAGGATGTTTCCACGCCGCATGTTGCTGTTACCACCATACCAAAAGCCCATAAAGAATCCCCCATGTGATTGTTTTGATTTCTCGTAGAGTTAGTGGAGTCATGGACTCAAAACACATGAAATTGTTGTAAGATAATGCTATCGATGAGTTTGTGCCAACACAGTATAGTAACGGCCTAGTATTGGCGTTAATAGCAAGGGGCAAGGATTACACGAGCATAGGTGCAAGCATGAAGGACGAGAAGACGCGCAAAAGAGAAAAGAGGCGAAGAGCACTTTAGTGTAGCTAGCGCTGCTGGTAGCGCTAGGCATTAGTGCTAGCGCTGCTGGTAGCGCTAGGCATTAGTGCTAGCGCTAGCACTGATGCTAGTTGTTGCTAGCGCTACCACTAGCACTACTACTGCTTGTTTGGCATGTGCTTTGTTAGCTTTTCGGCTTTTTGGTTTTTTCTAGCCTTTTGGCATATGTGTGTGCTACTCATTAATGTTGGGAGTGTGGTTAGAGTTCGCTAAGGATGGCACATGTTAGTGCCATGGTTATTTCCTATGCACCACTAGCTTTGGCATTTACACTAGTACAAATCTTCACGTAGGCCACACTTGATCACCGTGTCCATAGGCCTTTAGCCATGGATTTTTTTCACTCCAAAAGTGTGGTATCAGGTGGCGTGGCAACTGGGTACCTTTATGGTACATAAACTTTGAGTGACTATTGCACATGATTTACCATGGCCATACCCCTATAACCGTATCTATTTGGTACCATTTTTTATTTATGTAGTTAAGCATTTTCTATCACCATAGCCATAAGATCCTTATAGACATACAATTTGATTTAAATGTGGCTAGAATTTACCTTAAAGCCACATGAATTTTATTCTAACCATAGCCTTCGTTATCAATCAGACACGTAAAATTCGTTTTATCATGGCCAATTCATGAGTTACAGTAACAAAAAAAAATTAACACGACTATTATTTACTTTTTAGACACGATGAATCAATAAAACTATGGCAATAAAGTCCTTATAGACGTGAATTATGGTTTTAACGTGGCTATTGTTTACTTTAAACTCACATGGATTCATTTCATTCATGGCCATTATTATCATTTATCATTTAGACACGCCAACTATGGTTTTAATGTGACTATTATTTACTTTAAAGTTACATGGACTCATTTCATTCATGGACATTATTATCATTTAGACACACAAGAGTGCCTTTAAACATGACCAATGCACGACTTATAGTCACAAATATTTTCGATTCAATGTGGCTGAAAATTAGCCAATGTACTCTTATAAGCGACAGACAATACACATTACGAACACTCATATCCGTCCAAGATGAAGAAGGGAATGTAAGAAAATTATTGCAAAACCAAAACTAAAAGGGAACATCGTATATATTGAAGAGAATAATTTATGATACAATGATTCCTGTATTTTGCCGCCGTATAGTTATTCTTACAAATCAATAATATTGGTTACCAACAATGGTTACACCAAAAAATATCTAGAAAAACATAGACAAAGGCACCAATAAGTAAATTTACTTGTAACCCACATCTGTATAGGAGGTAATCTTTCCGCCAATAGAAACAGGATGGGGTTTGTGCTTCGAAGTCATCAAAATTGACCCGGGATGCGCCATCCATCTTAGAGCTCAGATAATCGAAACTGGTATAAGGGAAAAAGACTTAGGTGCCCAAGCTGTAATCATCAACCTTAAAGTACGTTCATCAATTTCCATGTAACAAGCTTCCAAATTGATATGTAGAGTACAGCTTCAGGTAACTTCGAACACCTGGTAACATTTGTTGATGTTTGCATCCTACAGGAACGTCCTGAAACCTATAAACCTCTTGCTGCAACAATGAAAAGAACATTTTGCACTTGATCAGATGCTTAAATCCTGCTTTCCTAAAACCCCCAGATCCTCACGGTCTCAGAGGGCTCAAATGTAGGTTCCTACGAATAAAAAATGTAATGCCAGCTATCCAATAGCACAACGTACAGAATATTCAGATATCGTGTGACTACGATGATAAAAAATAGAGAGAAAAGTGGTGTGAACTACAGTTAAATCTGATCTGTAACATAAACCTTATTCCAGAAAAATCAACAACAACAAATGTCGACCACAATGAATAAGGGAAATGTAAGAATACCTTTGAATCCAATTCAAGACCCACTTTGCCCTCGTTGTAACACAGTGAATAGTTTCAACGGCATTGAACAATCTATATTTCTCCCTTGAGTCTTCAATATGTCCTGAGAGTAAACTATACATCGCTGAGAAAGAATATCACAGCAAGGATAAACAACAACAAGTGCTTAGTAGAATAAACTAAACGCCTTAGGACTCACAGAACTATTGAAAAACAAAGTGATCGGGAAGCATATAAAGGGTAACATAGGTTCTTCTTGCATATTAAACTACTAAACAATTGAAAGACATGATACGAACAGTCAATATAAGGAATGAAAGCTGTTAACAGGTAACATAAAACTAGATGAAAAGACAAAAAAAAATTAAGTACTATTATGTATCAGTATAAACAATATTTTCCCTAAAGGTTTTTCACAAACCTAAAAGAACTTTACTTGGGAAACTCTAAATTCAACTAACTACCTCATAGTTCGACCAGAAAAGTGAGATAACTGATTAGGCATACATAGGAGCTCTTAAAGTATACAATCCAACCCGCAACAAAACCGGAAGGAACCATCTACCTCAAAACACAAATGCATCAGAAGATACAAAAACTTAGTCAATATTGAGTATAACGCCACTAAAAAATGAACAAAAGGCCTTACAAGCCCAGTAAAAGCAAACCTCTGATAATGTCAGTCATACTCATTGTCACCAACTCAAAACAATGCAGCATACAATTAATGATCCAAAGCCAACCCTTGTTAAATAACTGTCACCGCATAATTCCCAAACCTTAGATTTCTTAAAACTAAAAAATAACTACATCAGCCTACCAAGAAGACTCATCAGTCTAATAAAAGACGTTGACTTAATAAGGATGGTATCATGACAATAGTTCTGTTACTTTTCCATGGTCTCAGGTTTGTGGGTACAACAGAGTTAGCATCGCTCATCGCTCATCGCTACATCAACAACAAGTTAATTTGACACTTTCTTACAGTCTGAAATAGCTAGGTGTACTTAAATTCTATCAATAAAGTATAAGTTTGTCTGCACCAACTTACAGAAAAGAAGCTGCAAATAGGCATATATCAACACTGTAAGACATTCTTTAGCTCAAAAAAGAAGTTGAAGATTTTCAAATACTTACAACTTCGCTTGAAAGTTTAGGTAACATTAGCAAACTTCGGGTTGCTTTACTAATCCTTAAAAAGAAGATCTAGACAAAAAACATAAAAATAAAAAATTAGTGAATCGAATCTAAACATCCAGTACAAACATGGCACACGAGACTGACTAGACACTTTCTAACATCAGAAGTTATATAATGGAAATTAAATGAATGTGAGCATTCTACTGTAATAAAGTTCATACTCTGTGAACTAGATCAAACTCACCAGCTGCTACTAGTGCAAATCCATTTAAACATAAACATAAACATTAACTTGAATAGTTTTCACCTCTCCCAAATCCACAAGCACCTTCTTTACATATCTTGCTTCTCCATTCAAACATAAACTACTAGTTCTCACCTAATTCATTCTAACATAGTTTTCACCTCTCCCAAATCCACAAGTATCTTCCTAATTCTATATACCCATTTAACTCACACACCAATAAGAACCAAAAAAGCCGAACCATTTTCCAAGTTCCTGATGACTAAGAGCATCCACAGTGGGACGACTATACCATCCGACTAAAGAGTAAAAATTATACTCTTTATTCCGCCTGAAACACAACGGTGCGCGAGTAAAATTTGATCGGACGGTTGTCTAAGCTAGCGCCTGGCATTGGGCGCATGGCTAGGTATACGTCTAGTTTTACGGGCGTACGCCTGTGAAAACGTTTGGGTGGGGCGGACGCTTGATGAACGCTCGATGGGAGGCGTTACCCAAAAGAACGCATGATGATAGACGCACCCTTGGATTCATGCCCCAGAGACAGGACGCTCTCTTAGCCGAACGCCTGATGGGGCGGTATCATAGCCACACACTCGGTTATTTTTCTACCCATGAAGCTGATTCGTGTGTGAAAAAGGACGGGCGCATGCTTAGCCATCCGCTTGAATCATCAGGCGCATCCCTAGCCGAACGCGCGTCTCACCAGGCGGACGGCTGGGTGAACGCCTGATGGGGAGGACCAATATATGTTTTTCTTGATTATCTTATCCTCTCCAAACCACCATTTTTCTCCTGAACACTTCCAACAACACAGACGAGTTCTGCCCACCACCCCAATTTGTGAAACCGAATTCTCCCAAATCAAGTTCAATCTCTTATCGAAATTGCAAAGGCTCGGTAGATTTGATACAAACTATTTGAAGTTAGGGTTATTTCAAAGGAAGGTAATAACCTCAAACTTTACTATAAATTTTAATGGATTTTATAGGTTTACATTATTATTTATTGTATTATTTTGTTTATTAAATTTGTATATATATGTTTAAAGATTAATCATATGATTATAAAATAGACATATTAGGTTTTAGAAAATTGAAATTTTGGAATTGAGTATAATTCTAGGATTTATGCAACATGTAAATTGGGTATAAATAATTGATGAGAATTTGTTGAATTGAAGTTAAATTGATTAAGTAGTTGGTTAATTTGAGTTGGGTTGTGGATAATTTTATGATTAATTGATTTGATATGATTGTTTATGAATTTTGGGAACTTAATTGTGTTATTTTGCAAACTTATGAAATTGTCTGTGAAAAGATCATAAAGGTTTATTTTTTAAGAGTTTGAGAGACAGATACCAAAAAAATCAAAATCAAACTCCCTCTTTTTCTTTTTATTTAGCCGTAAAATTTTACCTCCATCTTTCTCTCTTCATCGAATGTTCTTCTTTGTTGATTCTCAGAAAACTTCACGCAGATTCTGAAGATGAACAGGAATAGAGTTTCAAGATCGGGACGAATTGGTTTGAATCCAGCATCAAATGAATCTGGAAGTGGTGTAGTTGTTGATCCACAATTCGTTGTTGATTTGGTGAATGAAGAAGTTCAATCACCAGTGATTGATAACGAAATGTATGACGAGCAAATTTGGTCGTCAGGGTCTTGCCGTTCGATTGATGCTGGGGAGTTGATGAGTGTTGAAAAACAAAGAGCAGTTCTACAAGTGCTTAAAGAGATAGCAAAACCTGATGAACGAAGGTGTATGACGAGGAGGCCTGAATGTTTAGCACCATTTGGCGGGGATATTGAAGAAAATGTTGGTCCCTCACATGAATGAATTATGGACTTTGTTCTACCTTAATATTTTTATCATTTAGATAAGACTTTGTCGTAGCGTTGTTGGTTATGGTGTTGAACCTTATTAGTACTTTTATTATGAATATGAATCTCTTAATTTAGCTCGAATGAGTTGCTTGTAGTTTGTTTTTATTTTTTATTTAGGAGAAGAGTAGATAGGTGAAAAAATGAGTGCTCGGTAGTTTTTTGTCATCTAAATTACTTAATTACTCGAAATTTAAAGTTTTTTGTAATTCAAGGAAAAGGTACATTGGATGTTCATTAACATTTAAGATAACACTATTAATTCAAAACTAAACTGAAAATTACACTATTAGTTCATAACTTTTGAAACTGAAAATGCCAATCTTAATAATAATGGAAATTTTAAGGTTTCAGGTATTCTGAGAATCCTTTAAGGTTGGCTTCTCCTTCTCTGCAAAATGTCTGTCTTCCTAAGTTCGATGTACTCTTTTGTTATGGCATCCAACTCGGAGACATCTATCATCATTATGCGAAACTCGTCGTCTGCTTCTTTCTTTGCGTCAAGTTTTTCTTTCCTAGCTTGTTTTGCTTTAAACTTTACCGAAGACTCATCTAGTTTTGCTGTAAATTCGGATTCTCTCTGCGCCATCTTCATTTTTGTTTGTTCTGTATATTTGGTGTTGAAGTTTTGTTGCTCTTTAATAATTATTTCCATCATTTCTTGTTGGCCACTGAATTTTGCTCTCTTTTTCTTCTGTCGTTTCGCCTCTTTTTTTCCCGTATGACGGTTATATGTGTTAGATATATCTCCTATTTCTTCATCACCACTGGAATTATCTTGGTTTGTTTCCTGTCTTTCCCGGTCTTCCTTGCCGCTTTCAGAATCTTCCTCAGCTTGTGATGAATCGAAAACAACTGTTGATCGTCGTGAATATTTTATATTTTCTAACATAATTTCATAACACTCTTCATGCTTAAATATTTTTCCACCATTAGCTTCCTTGAAAAGCTTCCTTATTTCTTCAATCTGTTATTTTTTTAAAAATGTTTAGTGGAGGATATACAATTCAAAACAATAATGTACGCGTCAAAATTAAACGGGTACTTACCTTTGTTTCGGGGCCCCATCCAGTATGGTGTTACGTTCCACTTCCGCCTCTTTTGCAGAGTAAAGCGCCACATCTTTACTTATTCCATGAAATCGTTTCTGAATGGAGGTCCAAGTGCACCCAGGCATTGTAGGTATGACTTCTCTCATCCTATTTAATATGCGAGACAATAATCTTTCTTCTGATTGATCGGAACCAACACTACAATCTTGAGGTATCGATAAATGAATTCTACACATCGTTACATCTTCAAATGTAGTAAAATTTGGACCTCGTGGTTTTTGTGCCATAATTCTAACCGATTTGGAAGACAAATATATGAAAGAAAACGAAGTTTTTCTTGTATACAAATGAAATAACAATGTGTTAGTAGTATGAAAATGGATTAGTAGTATATAAATACTCAATCAACCAATCCATCCATTTATAGGTATGCCAAAATATAGCCGTTACAACGGTAAGAAATCAACGGTAACAAATCTCAACGGCTATCTCAACGGTTAGAATAGTAGGCGTTCGCTTAAAATAACACCCCACACACATGAGCTCGATTAGCCAAACACCCCACAATCAGGCGCTCTCTTAGGAGAACGCCTACAACAGGCGTTGTCTTAGGAAGACGCCCAACACAAGCGTTATTCCAGCTGAACGCTTGTTACCAGGCATGCTTCTGGTGTTACACTTGATTGGACGTCCTCTTGGATGAACGCCTGATGGGGCGGAGTTTTAGTTCACACCCGTATGATGAGACGCACGTCTAGTTAAACACCTGGTACCAGACGGAGACCCAGCGTTACGCCTGGAACGAAACACACGGATAGGTTAACGCTCGACTATAATTCGGTTTGGTCCGGGATCATTTTTTATCCCAAACAGTAAAAATTTCGGACCATAACTCATATTTACTCGCCCCACTACGCTTGGATTTGGACGGACCAAAGACCAAAGTTGGGTTTGATCCGTCTCTTACTCCCACCATTGTGGGTGCTCTAACAGATGAACCACACTTCAAATACAATGCGCACAATTAACTCATAAAATCCAGTGAAACCCACATCTCAGCTAATTGACCAAATATGAAGAAAAACAAAATCAAAATATGTAAAATTTGTTGAAATTTCGTGTTATAAACAGAGATATTGCAATTCAGTAACAAACCCATGTAGCAAAATCAATAATTTACGGATGAAAATCATTGAAACTTACGAAATTGATGAAAGGGGAATTAAATTGAAGACTTTGCATGCATTCCATTCCGATTGAGTTGTTCAATAGCAGCATCATTATCATCAACATCATCGGGGAAAACCCTAAAACCCAAAAATCAAGACAGTAAAGAAGAAAAGAATAAATGAAACACATAGGTAAAATCATTTAATTAGATAAAACTAACCTCGAAGGAATGATCTTTCGAAATCATAATATTGTTCACTATATTTCTCTAAAGACCTTTGATTCATCAAAGTATGCAGTATTAGTGATATACAGAAACTCCAAGTTCAAAACTGATTCATGACATGAAAAAGACTAAAAAAACAATTTATCAAGATCATTCGTCATACTGAACAACCCTGATTTGCCAAAACAATTATGAACGCAAAACCCATCCTTTCATTAACCGTAAAAAGATGAGATACAGTACAATCCTATAAAAATACCAGAGGAAATCTTGAACCAAATACTGAACAGAAACAAGAAAACAAATACCAAGATACTAAGACATCAATGATCGACCATGGTAAAGAACGAGATTGTTGGAATTGTATCTCAGATTTCTGAGAGTCTTTTTTGGTTAGAGAGAGGTTGAAAAGAGTTTGAGAAAGAGATACGAGAGTGAGGGATACGTGGAGTCAAGTGAGAGACACATTTTCGGGTTTTGATAAAAAAAATTGTGCAGTAGAACTTGGTTTTAAAGAATTTTTTTTTTTTAAAAAGGAAGCCGAATTTATTCACAAATAGGGAAAAGCTTGCCTGATATAATATTAGTGGCTTATCTTCCCAAACAGTATTGACATTGTGTTTCCTTGCTTGTTTAGCTAAGGCATCAGCAGCCTTGTTAAGAATTCTAGGAACATATTTACATAACACAAACTGAAACTTAGAAAGGTTATTTTTACAGTTATTTATAATAGCATAAGTTCCCCAATTAATATTATTTGGAGATAGTTATAGCTTGGATTAGGGATAGATTATCAAAAACCAAAAAATATTGTGGATGTGCCTCTGAGATGCCCAATCAGTTGTTGTAATAAGGGTAAGTATTTTAGCATCTAAAACCTAGGTAGCTACTGAAGTCCAGCATATGGCTGTTGAAAATCTTCTGGAGGTGTCATGAGGACAATTGCATGACCTGCGAGAGATGAGGATTTTCCCATAGATGCATCAACAAAAATAAGTGAACTATTAGAATTGGTAAGAATATCATTCGAAGACAATCTATAAGTGGTTGGAGTAAGAACTCTTGAAATAGAACTATTTTTTAAAATGATAAAAAAATATTGAGTCTGAAATAAAATATCCAATTGAGGCCTAATTAAACTGATGAAAACTAAATGATCCTGATTTTGGTGTTCTAAGCTAGCTATATTTCTGGCTTTTCCAAATTTCCCATAATATGATAACATAAACTTTAAAAACAGCTTCAGAAGAAGCTGTGGGTTTGTTTTGGAACCAGTCCCAAATCCAATCTATGAAAGAAGGATAAAGAGGCATGCTATGTAAAACCTGTGAACAAAGAGCAAACCATATTGCTTGCAAAAGGACAATGAAAAAATAGATGATCAATGGTTTTTGAACAAGTGTTACAGAAAGAGCACAAGTTATCATAGGAAATACCTATTTTTAAAAGATGAGATTTTAAAGGCAAAATGTGATGCAAACATTTCCATAAAAAATAGTTTAATTTTAGGCAGGATATCTAAGTGCCACATCCTAAGCCATTGTTTTTGTTGTTGAGTAGAAGTTGTACGTTGGCTATGAATTAACTGGTTATAAGTGGAACTAGTTGAAAATATGCCAGAGGTTGTTAGAGCCCAACCCAAAGTGTTTGTACCATAATTAGGTAATCTGATGTGTTGTATCTTTTCCACTTGTCCATATGAAAAAAGTTCACGCAAAGCATCTTCATCCCATTTATTAGTATAGGGAAAAATTAGTTGACTAACCTGAGTATAGTCTTGTAAGTAAAGATCAGATGGTCTATTCAGGAGTAGAGAATCCTTCTCCACCCATTTATCCTGCCAAATGCTAATATTGTGACCATTAGAAACTTGTCAAATATAATGTTTCCTAACAATGTTTAGGCCCCTACAAAGACCATTCCATATCCAAGTACCTTTTTTTTCTTTTTAACATGATGCAAAAGAGAATGATTTGGGAAATATTTAGACTTTAAAACTTGAGAACAAATATCAGATTCTCTAGTAATTAGTCTCCAAGCTATCTTTGTCAAAATAGCAAGATTAAATTTAGCTAAATTTTTAAAGCCTAATCCATTATATCTCTTGGGTATACAAAGACCCTTCCAAGCTTTAGGATTATATCCCTTTTGCTTAGATTTATGCCCCCACCAATATCTCATTTGTAAGGTATCATGCTGTTTCAAAGTAGAGACAGGTATTGGAAAACATGACATTTGATAAATAGACACAGAATTAAGCACAACTTGAATTTGAATGGCCCTACCTGGTTGAGGAATAAGTTTTTCCTTCCACATATCAAGCTTAGTTTGCATTTGAGAAAGTAAAGGCTGAAAACTTTGAACTTTAGATCGATTAAGGAACAATGACACTCCTAGATATTTATCAGAAAGCTTCATGGGATTCATATGAAGCATATTGGCTATAACATTTTGGCGACATCTAGGCATATGCTTATTAAAAGTGATGCCACTTTTACTTGGGTTTATCACTTGACCTGAAACTTTACTAAATCTCACAAACAGATCCTGAACATATTTTATTTCAAAAGTTTTTTCCTTAAAAAAAATAAGAATATGATCAGCAAATAACAAATGTGAAATAAATGGGCCTTTTCTAGCAAGTTTAACTCCATGAATAACTTTATATTGTTCAACATTAATCAAAAGTCTAGATAACGCATCCATACAAAAAATGAAAATGTAAGGGGATAAACTATCACCTTGTCTGATTCCCCGTGAAGGAGAAAAAGATTTGCAGGGAGATCCATTCAATAATAAAGCAATGCTAGGAGTACTAATACAATGATATATCATTTGACACCATTTGTCAGCAAATCCTAATTGTTTAAACACATCTCTAATGAAAGACCACTCAAGACGGTCAAACGCCTTGAACATGTCCAATTTAATGGCAATGTCCCCTATTCTATATTTCTTCTTTTTCATGGTATCAAGTAATTCATGGGCTATAATGACATTATCTTGTATGCATCTCCCTGGCACAAAAGCAGCCTGAAAAAAAGATATTATTTTATCCATAAGGGGCTTCATTTTATTTACCATTAGCTTATTTATAATTTTGTAAGTGGAATTACATAAACTAATATGACGAAAATCAGCAGGAGTAGCAGGACAAGCAACTTTAGGAATTAGAGTTTGAAAAGTAAAATTGATGCTAGGATCAAAAGATTGACTACGGAAAAATTCTTGCACTAAGTTAACAATGTCATTTTCAACAATATCCCAACTAAATTTATAGAAACCCAGTTGGAAACCATATGGCCCTGGTGCTCGCCAAGAAGGCATTTGAGATATTGTAGCTTTTATCTCTTCCATATATGGAACCTAAGCAAATTATCATTATCAAGATCAGATATGCAATGTAAAATTAAACTAATCAAATCAATATCTGGAGAGGGATTAGAAGTAGTTGTAATCTACTGAAATGATTTGTTAATAAACTTTCTATTTGAGATCTCTCTTGATACCAAATTCTTAAACAATTCTGTAAAGAGGCTATGTGATTTCTTCTACGCCTGAAATTAGCTCTAGCATGAAAATACTTTGTGTTTTTATCACCATAAGTAAAATAATTATCCCTAGATGCTTGTCTAACATGTTGACCATACACATCATACCAATGAGATAATTGTAGGGAAAGGTTCTTATAGTCAGGCAACAATTCAGCTTGAGGACTAGATTGAATCAAAGAAAATAATTGCTGCTTAACATGATTTATGCTGCGTATGATATTACCAAAAGTTTTCTTACTCCATGAAGACATACATGTTGAGTATTTGCTAATTTTGAAGACAATATATCAGGATCAGGACTTGAAGAATAAGCATGCCAAGCAACAAAGATAATTGTTCTACATTCAGCATGTCCTAGCCAGTGCTCATATAAACAAAAAATGCCTAGCAACACGGGTCTGAGAAGGTGTCAGGTCACTTAGCATATGGGCATGATCAGATCCTATATGTAATAAACTTGTAATTTGAGATATAGGGAAACAATTGTGCCAAGAAACATTAGCTAAACCCCTTTCTAATGTGACCCTAATTAAATCATCACCTTGTGTATGATTAGACCACGTAAATGGGTCACCAACCCAGACAATATCAGTTAAGCCTAGATATCTAATGATCTCAGCTGAGAAAATCATGTTTTTTATTTGGAGATGGACTACCTCCCACTTTTTTAGATAAAGAAAGAGTGGTGTTAAGATCTCCAAGAATAACCCAAGGCAATTGGTACTGAGATAAGCTTTTAATATAAGACCATTGGTGAATGATATCAGATTCATAAATGGCACCATAAACACATGTGAGAATCCAGTTACCTATTGATGCATCAATTTGAACTTAAAAAAAAAAAATTGTTTTCCTCTTGGATAAGCTCTAAATTAAAACCATATTTCCATAAGAAACACAATCCACCAGACAAACCTATGGAACTTTGGATAAGAACATTTGGATAACCAAAGATTTTTTGTATAAATTGCATTTTCTTAAAACCAGTTTTAGTTTCAGGCAAAAATAAAATGTCTGGGGAATGAGTTTGAATCTCACTTTTTAGATGGTTTTGAGTTAAAGATTATCCAATTCCCTGGACATTCCAAGCTAAAATTTTCATGCTAAAAAGATTGGTAATAGATAAGATGCAAGTGAGGTAACAGAGTAAACAGACAAAGTAGACAAAAAAGCAAGTAAAACAAAGAGAAAAAATAAATGGAGATAAAACAATTTTAGTGGGTACTTGTTCACTAGCTTCATTATCTTGTCCATGTGCTTCCTGGGTACTTTGATATGGAATTGTTTCACTTGTAACCCCTGTCTGACACAGAGAAGAATCTTCATTCCTAGGCCTTTTACTGCCCCTAATATCCATTGCAGTCTGAACAACTGGATGTCCTGTATTCCCTATTTCTTGAGAGTTAATATTTTGAGTGTGATTGGAAGCATTCAATGCCAAAGTCTGAGGTAATATTTTGTATGTTGAAGGCGTTTCTGGGGGAGCTTTATTTCTGAAGAAACGATGTAATACTTTTAGCTCTTGCTGCAGATGATGTTCTATGTTAGTACAGTCTTTAGTCTTATGATTTGGAACAAAACACCTTGGGAACATTTTGAAAGGTTGATTCTTATAAAAGAAACTAATTTTTACTTTTATCCCATTAATCTTTCAACCATAATACCCCTTCTCCATGGAGAATGAACGGAGACTTGAGTGGTCAGAGTGACCTTCTTATCTTTTGTTGCAATACCATTTGGAGGATCAATTTCCTTAACAATCCCTAAAAAAGTACCCATTTTCTCTGCAAACGACTTAGTTTGGAATTCTTGCGATTGATTCCATAACTCAATGTCTACTATCATTGTATCCCAATCAAATTTTGAAGCATCAACTGTTGGATCCCATGGATGCATAATAACTAAATGTCCATTAAAAGAAGAGAACTTTTTCTGGAGGATAAAATCCTTATCTGCTGCGTTTTCAAAAT
Organism: Papaver californicum; assembly: GCA_023531435.1. Taxonomy (NCBI): domain Eukaryota; kingdom Viridiplantae; phylum Streptophyta; class Magnoliopsida; order Ranunculales; family Papaveraceae; genus Papaver; species Papaver californicum. The sequence goes on along the minus strand of JAJJMC010015431.1, from coordinate 2,246,321 downwards.
TGATTATGTATATATTTTTATCATGAAAACTGAAGATAAAATTGCCAATATTTTTCCAAATTCTTTCAGCATCTTTTTCAGCAAAACTCACTGACATTGATTCTTCAAAATATACTTTAGCAATAAGGTTATTTTCCCAATTAGCTATTCCTTCCTGAATATGAACATCATCATGAATTAGAATTCTATTTTTAAGGGAAGTTGAGGTCATTTGAGTTGTGATTTTTCAGACAGGGTTTGTTAAAGATGAAGCTATTGTTGGATAAAACTATAAGTGCACCAGAAAGAAGAGATCAGATGAAAAGTTGTAAGCTTGGAAAAGAGATAGAAAGGGCGAGTAAACCAAAAAATGGATGAAAATGACAGGGGTTACCAAATGAATCCTACAAGTGACACGCCAGACAAAGAAACCTAGAAATGAAACACATGTAAAGATAAAAACTAATGAAACAAGTATAAAATTAAAGATCCATAGTTTAGGGGGAAAAGGAGGAATTAGGTTGAAAAGACAAGACAAAATTAACCACACAAACAATAATAAAGCAAGGATAGAGAAAATACTATAGCATCTGAAAGATATTAAACCAATTAAGACATGCAATAACTAAAGACATTTAATTAATAAATATTATTGGAAAAGAATTGGAGGATTAAGTTCCGAGTCAAACCGAGTTAGTCGCCTGATTTAGTACCGATTTATTAGCCTTTTCCCTGATCTAGATCGATTTCTCCAACCAATCTACTATATATTCACTCTTCAATCACGGACCGAGACAAACAAATATTTGAAAAGAAGAGATTCTGTTGTTGATCATTCTTGCCAGTATAGAAGAGAGATATTGGTGGAGCTTTAAGAATAGATGAACCCATTACTCTGATTATTAAGGAAGTTGGTTTAAGGATTATTCATATGGATCGAGCAAAATTTGGATGGCAGGTATTTGGGTTAGGCTTCTCATACGGACTAAGGCAAGTGTGTGAGAACTAGGTAGTTCATCCATGCAAAAATGAGCTCGGAAAATGTTCTTGTAAAAATGACTAATTATCCTACTATTTTGACAAAATTAAGTAAGATCGAGTAAAGTTGGATTGAGTTTGTGCATAATTAGTCAGATTAAGCATGATTAGTAAAATTAGCAAAAACTTATGTACAATTTGATTTGATTGAATTAGATGGATAATCAGTCATACTGAGTCTGGTAATATTGAGTATGATCTATTTATTTTGTTGAAATTAAAAAATATTAAGTAGAACTGGATTGAGTTTGTGGATAATTAGTCAAATTAAATTTGATCTAGTCCTTACTGTTAGACATTTTTTTCAATAATTAATTAATTACTTAAGGGAAAAAGAATGTGATCCATTTAGTGGAAGTTGCAATTGATCAAGGTAACTCCCCATGACTCTCCCCAGACTTTAGAAAACCACCCACTACATCCTATCATGTAACTACTCTATGATGGCTAGAGTTAGTATATGGAAATGATAGCAAGATGAGAATTAAGGTCACCAAATTCACTCTCATAAGAAAACACACCATCTAAAAAGTGAGAAGGAGGGTTTGGAACCAAAGTTCATATCAACTAAGAAATTGGGGCATACTCAAGGATTAAGCTTTCAAATTGCAATGGCTGGAGGTATTTATAATCGATCTCTTTTTGCTTCCGCTTTTCATTATTGTATGTTCATATTGTGATTAGAACATACATGTAGATACATATAGGTTTACATTTGGTATCATAGCCTGTAATCACCTCTCCCTTGGTTGCTATGGAATTGTACATGTTTTACATTCCACACTTGAAATTCAGTTCAATGATCCGTTTTAGACCGAGTCTGATGTAGAGATCATTAGCAGTTTGCTTTGTCCAGCCTTTAAAGCTTATTGTCATCATGGTTAAAAGAAACTATTGACAAGATATAAAAATCTGAGTCGAAACCTATGTTTTGAACTGTAGTTATGTTGTATTCAACTGATTGGTAAGAGCTTTTAAAAAACGGTCATGCAATAGTAGTGTGTGGCATGTACATTATCTAGTGATTTAATTGTCATCATCAGATTAATTACTCAAATCCCACTAGATACCTGATACTGTGCATGGAATATATAAGCAGTAGGAAATGGGATGCCATTTTGTTCATCCCTATTTTATTAATGTTGTATGTGTACTTCTGTTTTTCGTAAAATAATATTGGCGAAAATTAGTTCCAAGAGTCCATTGGTATTTACCTGACATGCCTTAAAAATCATAGCTAGACCAATCCTGTGAATACCTAACATATGAATGTTCTGTGTTTTGGGTTTCCGATATTTTTGAGATAAAAATACGGTAATACGTCTTGAAAATCTCACTTAGACCAATACTGGGAATAAGTAAGTTATCGATTTCATGTAGTTTATCTCACAACATTGTTATTTGGATGTCGAAATAGTGCTTCAAACATGAATACAGCCATTTGTGCAGCTGAGATCATCTGATCATCTTAAAGATGTGGGGGTGTATGGATAGTAAAGCTTACACGTTGTAGTTAGGATCTCATGTATTGTATTTTGCTGCTGTTTGAAGCCTGGGTAGCATCTTTAAGTATCTCGGCATCTCACTGGAAATTTTAGTGCCTTCGATTGTTATATTTATCTGTTAGTTTGGTATTGAGAAGCTCTAGTACCATCTGGTTCCTTTAGATGAGACAATTTATAACTTGGATTAGCCAACGATGGTTTGGGAGAACCAAGTATTACGGTTTTTTAGGGTTCCTTTGTCTGTGTAGTGTTTTCTCCCAAACAATTCATAACTTAGATTGGCCGAACAAAGATTAAACATTAGTTGATTATTATGACAGGGCTTCCATTCCCTGAATCCCTTCTCATCGCCAGTGATGAAAAATCAGGGAGATATCCCAATTACATGGCCAGTTTTCTATTTTCTCTTCCCCTCTTCTAATTCGGTTGTATTCAGTTAGCTAAAATATGCATCAGGTTTTGTCTAGATATGCTAGTTGATCACATGTGAAATGTGTCACAGTTCTACTTTTGGCTTTTTTCGAACTACCAATCTAGGCTACATGAGAATGTACATATAGCATTTGTGCAACAGTAACGCTAGGTCTCAAACATACATTCTCATCATTATTGTTAACTAATGGTTCTATTTGAGACCATTATATTTGATCCATGTGCTGCTGATAGTGCTAAAGACATATTTGTTGAACCCAAATAATGCCAAATTGCGGAGTAAGAATCCTTCTTACTGATAGTGCTAAAGACACTTGTGATATCCGTTTTCTCATGGTGTATATTATTTGTTGACATGTGCAATGGTTATAAATAATTAGTTATATATATATATATATATATATATATATATATATATATATTATGACATTATGATTGTACATAAACAAAGATTAAAGAAATATGTCAAGTGATTTAATAATTTTAGTAATTAGAGAGTAGCCACAGCATCTCTAGTTATTTAAAATTTTCTTAAGAAATCACATGTGGAAACTAGACATAAATTTGTAATTAATCATATGTAATATGATAAAATATGCCCACAGGAAATTTTATTATATTTGTATGATTAATTGGGGTGAAATATTGAATTATGTTCCTTAATCTACCCACATGAATTAAGGAATGAATATGGTTTAATAGTTTCATCATGTAGTTATGAATCTAATTTGAGTAGGACTTTAGCCCACAAACAAGTTTTATGTCACTAGATTCATATTTTTTATGCATGACTTGCATTGGTAAATCATGATTAAGTTTAAGTCTCAAATTTTTGTTTAAAGCATTATATACTTTCTTTGCAGCAATTTTAACTGGAAACATTTCTGATGTCAATTGTGACATTCCTGAATTAAAGGGTGATAACTATAAGGTGTGGAAAGAAAGAGTGCTTTTACAATTGGGGTGGATGGATATCGACTATGCTATTCGGAAAGACGAACCACCTAGCATAACTGAGACTAGTACTCCAGATGCAGTTGATCTTTATGAAAAGTGGGATCGATCTAATCGTCTCTCAGTTATGTTCATAAAGACCAAAATTTGTGCTAGTATTCGGGTTCTATCAATAAGCATATACTAAGGTTAAAGATCTCCTTAAAGCCATTGATGAGCAGTTTGTAAGTTCTGACAAAGCTCTTGCTAGCACCTTAATTATGAAGTTTTCGTCCATGAGGCACAATGGGTTTAAGTGTGTGCGTGATTATATCATTAGCATGAGGGATATTGCGGCCCAACTTAAGGATTTGGAAGTTACCATGTTTGATTCTTTCCTAGTTCATTTCATTTTATGCACTCTTCCTTCACAATATGGCCGCTTTAAGATATCTTATAACACACATAAGGATAAATGGTCAATTAATAAACTTATGGCCATGTGTGTTCAAGAGGAGGGGAGATTTAGAATGGAAGAGGGCGAAAAGGTGAACCTTACTACTGCTTCTTATTCAAAGAAGAAAAGGGATTACATTAAGGAAAAGGGAAATCTTTCAGCTAACCAAGGAATAAAGAAGGAGTCTACGTGTTTCTTTTGTAAAAAGAAGGGACACATGAAGAAGGACTGCATTAAGTTTAAGACTTGTCTTGAGAAGAAAGGTAATTTTCTATCGTTTGTTTATGAATCTAATATGGTTAATATTAATCATAATACATGGTGGATTGACTCTGGTACTACAATCCATGTTTCGAATACCTTGCAGGGTATGACAAACCTAAGGAAACCAATGGGAAGTGAACACTACATCTATTCAGGCAGTCAGATGAGTTCACATGTGGAAGTTGTTGGGACATGCAGCTTAATTTTAAGTAGTGGTTTTAAGTTGCATTTAGAAAATACATTTTATGTACCAGGTTTCACTAGAAACTTGATTTCAGTTTCAAGACTTGTACCTTTAGGAATTTCCTTTAATTTTTCGGATTCTGGTTTTAGTATTCTCAGAAATTCTGAAGTTATTGGTTATGGTATTTTGTCTGATGGTTTATATCGTCTTTATTTTTAAAAATGATATCACTCATAGTTCTATGCATGTTAATACTGGGTTAAAAAGATGTATTATGAATGAGGACTCCTCAATTTTGTGGCACCGGAGACTGGGACATATCTCCATTGAGAGAGTTAAGAGATTGGTAAAGGATAGGGTACTTGGTACTTTGGACTTTACTGATTTTGATACGTGTGTTGGTTGCATTAAGGGAAAGAAAACTAACAAACACAAAATTGGTGCCAAAAGAAGTTCAAACCTATTAGAGATCATATACACAGACATTTGTTGTCCAGGCATGAACGCTAATGATCCGAAATACTTTATCACCTTCATAGATGATTGTTCACAATATATGTATCTTTACTTGTTTCGCTCCAAAGACGAAGTTTTGGATGCCTTTAAATTGTTTAAGGTTGAAGTAGAGAAACAATGTGGTAAGCACATTAAGATTGTGAGATCAGATATAGGTGGAGAGTACTATGGTAGATTTCTTCATAGCACTAGAATTTTGGAATCAAGAAATGCTAAATTTCTTGAGAATGACTTGATTAGTGGGAGTGATCAATTTCAGGATATTGTTCCTGAAAATGATAATGATCAACTTCCACCTACTGTTTCAAGTGACAAGTTGATTGTCATTTACGCACCTCAAGCTAAATTGCGTGTTAGAAAACCAACCATTGAGGTTCCACAAGTTGACAACAATCTAATAGATCATGATGGTAATGAGAAACAAATTGTTCATCGTGAGGATGAACAAGTTCCATTGAGGATATCTAATAGAGCAAGGAAATAAACTATTTCTAGTGACTCTTTAGTGTATCTGCGAGATTGAGATTGTAATATTGGAGACGATAATGATCCTATGTCATTTTCACAAGCCATAAATTCTACAGATTCAGACTTATGGATCAATGTATATACCTTAAGGTCAGTGGGAGCAAGATTTGTTTCCTTGTGTTGGATCAATGTATATACCTTAAGTGTAACACCAATTTTAAAAGGCGATCGGTTCATCTTGGACCAATGCCCCAGGAATGACATTGAAAGGCAACAAATAAAAAATGTTCCATATGCTTCAGCTGTTGGTAGCATTATGTATGCTCAGGTCTGTACTAGACCCGACATTTCATATGCAATTGGAGTATTAGGAAGATATCAGAGTAACCCAGGAATCGATCACTGGAAGGCTGCGAAGAAAGTGTTGAGGTACTTTAAGGGTACTAAGGATTACATGTTTATGTATAGACGAACAACTAGTGAAGTGGTAGGCTAAGTTCGTTTCTTGTTTTGAGGCTACCTCACATGGTGTATGGCTGAAAGGCTTCATATCTGGGCTAAGAGTTGTTGACTCTATTAGCCGACCAATAAGAATGTATTGTGACAATTCAGCTGTTGTCTTCAGGGCTAAGAATAATAAGAGTGGAAGTCAAAGTAAACACATCGACGTAAAGTATCTAGCCATAAAAGAACGTGTGCAGGAAAAGAAAGTGATCATTGAACACATTAGCACTGAATTGATAATAGTTGATCCCTTGACTAAAGGCATGCATGTTAAAGGATTCAAGGATCATATAGTACGGATGAGACTTGGTCCCATTATGTAGTACATTCTTTATGTTTTTCTGAAGCTTTCATTTAGTTGGATTATTTCTCATTTGGAATTATGTACGTACTTACTTTGGTTATCTTGTTGAGAAATATCATTATAGTTTGACCTAGAGTAAACATATGGTTTACTCATTAAGTTAAGCATGAGTGGTGAAAGACTAAATATATTGTGATACATGGAAGATTAATTCTTGCTCTTAAAGAGAATTAGTCGCCATGATCCGTATATGGAGTCTCTCGTGAAATGGATTAAGTGGGAGAATGTTAGACATTTTTTCAATAATTTATTTAATTAATTAATTAATTAGTTAAAGGAAAAAGAATGTGATTCATTTAGTGGGAAGTTGCAATTGATCAAGGTAACTCCCCATGACTCTCCCCAGACTTTAGAAAACCACCCACTACATCCTATCATGTAACTACTCTATGATGGCTAGAGTTAGTATATGGAAATGATAGCAAAAAATGAGAATTAAGGTCACCAAATTCACTCTCATAAGAAAACACACCATCTAAAAAGTGAGAAGGAGGGTTTGGAACCAAAGTTCATATCAACTAAGAAATTGGGGCATACTCAAGGATTAAGCTTTCAAATTGCAATGGCTGGAGGTATTTATAATCGATCTCTTTTTGCTTCCGCTTTTCATTATTGTATGTTCATATTGTGATTAGAACATACATGTAGATACATATAGGTTTACATTTACTTGAAATTCAATCACTTTGCTCTGTAGTTTTTGTAAACCTCTCTAGAAAATCTTCATTGTTGCATGAGAATATTATCGGCGGTGGTTAGAAACTCTGTTTCATGGCTTTTATGTTATTTTGCTTTTGAAGACACTACTCTGTTTTGTATCCATTTTTCCCCACAGACCACAGTTATGTTAAGATGGCGTGATCCAAGAGCTACAGCTCTGTTTGTCACCTTTTATTGATTGTTGCTATTGTGCTCGTTCTTTCTTCCTTGTTTTGGCTGAACTAATAACCTTGTTTTCCCATTATAGGTTCTTTGTGGCTATTTAATATTCTTTGGTGGTGTAACAAGATTCTATTTGGCTAGGGATTTGCAGGTTTTGACTTGAATATCGAGAGGAAGGACAGAACATGGGATTGATGAGTTCGTGTGAGTGCATTGAAAACCATTGTTAGAAACTTCGTGGTATGTGCATTTTATCTTAGACATGGAAACCTTGTAAAGATTAGTTATTGGCCTAATTTATGAATCTCAATAGGCACATTAAATTCAAATGAAAAATCATAAACTGTTAGTTGCATTTAGCATTTCTGGAATCACTGGTTAGTAAATTAATGCCGCTGTTAATTGAGGAGTTCTTTGCAGGACATTTTTATGAGAATGTCAGAAGTGGAAGTTACAGATTTAGTTCTCAGAAAAAAAGTTCAGAAGGAAACGTAGAGAGATCGACTCAATGAGCAGTTAATGGAGTTGGAAAGGTAATGTGATAATTGGGAAAATACCCTAAAAAAATGCATGTCCCGTCGGAAAAATGTTCCGTAAAAAAAAGTTATAGGAAAATGCCCTACCGTTATATTTTCCATCTATGTAGCGTTAAATGGTCAAACAGTGCACACTTGACATGTTTCACATGTGGGCTTTAAGACGAAATTACCCTTATTTTTGGATTTCTCCATGTCTCATAGGGTTAGATTTGGACGGCTAAAAGGTAATCTCGTCTTAAGACCCACACATGTATAAGGTCAAATGTACACTGTTTGACCATTTAACGCTATATGAATGGAAAATGTGACGATAGGATATTTTTCCATAAATTTTTTTACGAGGCATTTTCCTGATGGGGCATATATTTTTGGGGTATTTTTCTAATTATCCCAAAGGCAATAGGTAACGTATTACATTCTTTACTTGTATTGCTCTATTGCTCTATTGTCAATTGCTGGTCTTCTTTAAATTCTTGTGATTCTCTTGCCATGGATAACACATAACTTCCTTATTTCCAAAACCCTTATTTTTGCTACAGAAAGCATTTCGCAACATATTTGTATGCTTTACTAGCTCATATTCTTATATATGTTTTGAGTACTCAAATAGTTATAAATAAAACAACTTAATTTTTACGAATTCTATGTTCATTTATCTTCATTTTAGCTCTTTGTTTACTTTGTTTGTGGTGTGCTTTCAGGCATTGCTAAGGATTTTGGAAGCGGAAGTACTTTGTCCAACTGTTGGACTTACTGGCCCCCTTTAATTAGTGATTTAAAGGTTTGAATATGTCTATGCTGACAAACACAAGGAGCTTGATATTTTAGATTTTGAAAAATAGCTTACTCAGTTGGTGATTTACGTAATGGGGCTGGTAACAAACACAAGGAGCTTGATATTTTAGATTTTGAGAAGTAGCTTACTCAGTTGGTGATTTACGTAATGGGGCTGGTAACAAACACAAGGAGCTTGATATTTTAGATTCTGAGAAGTAGCTTACTCAGTTGGTGATTTACATAATGGGGCTGGTACGTACGCATGTTCTGGTACGTGTGTTTGTGTCTTTGTCATGAGCTTTGGGTTTATACTTTGTTATCGATAATATTTGCGCCTTTTTTGTTTCTTATGTTTAAGTAGGATACTTTGTACATTATAAGGGACCTCACTTATTTATAAATCTGAACTTATTATGAATCCATAAGTTAAATATATGGATACTCTCTTCTTTGTAGTGCAAGCATTCGGATGATCGACTTTGGCTAAGAGGGAAGCATTTATCTTCTTGTGTGAGTACACTGTACCATATTTTTTTTATATATGATAGATCCAGTATAGCATGCCTTGACTCGTTTCCCATATATACTTTAACACACTATAAGATGGTCTTCGCGTGTGCATATAATGTTTGTGGCCGTTTATCCTTCTTTTGCCTTGTTGGAAAACCGTGTCTAATGAACCCAACATTTTGAACATGTAAAACAATCATGGTGGCCATAAGAATTAGTTTTATGACACGGCGAATTGGCAAGTCTAATGCTACCCTACACCTGGACATGCAAAACAATTGCTTTTTATGGCCATATATTAGTCTATCGCCATGGACAATCACCGCCACACAAAAATCCATGGTAAAATGGTGCCTTTTCGCTACATTGTTTGACATGTGGCTTTTAATGGACACTAATAGATATGGTTATTGAGTTAAAACGTGGCCAGAACAAGACTCCAGTTTTATCTAGTCCAGTAGCCATGCATATAATCCAGAGCATGGCTAGTCTGTAAACCTAAAAACGTGGCCTATGTGAGAACTTATACTAGTGTCATTAATATTGTGATCATATTTATAGCATGTTTGTTTAGGGTTTCTTAATTATATGAAATTGATTGTTAGTATTTATGCTTAACTATATACATTACACACATAACATTTTTAAGGGATTCAGCTGTGGAAGTTTGCAACTTGATATAATGCTTGATGCGACTCTGCAATTAGATGGTATGTATCTAATTAGCGTTTTTATTCAGATATGGCATAGCCTCTATTCTGAATGTTCATAATTTTGTATAATCAACGTTTTTTTATTAATGCAGATAGTTTGCATGAGCACACATGAAATAACGAGGGTTTAGCCGGGTAAAGCCCTGAAATTTTGAAGGCGCATACATATATAAAAGAGCTATAGGGTTAATTTAACCACAAGATGAATATGCATTCTCAATTTTCTTGCAGAATGTAAGATAGCAATATGTATTCACAATTCTGATGCCGAGTCAGGAATTTATACATATTTATTTCGTGCTTCTGCAGCTAGGCGAAAAGCAATATTATAATTTTCTCCTTGTCAAAATCCACCATTAACAACCGTGAGTAACAAAGTAGAGAAAATCAAAATATTTTTGGTAGCAAGACCGATCAAAGAGTGATAGATGGACCGACCATAATTGGTGGGAGAGAAGAACCGTCCATGTAACACGAGTTTAGTAAGAGATCAAATTTGATAGAAAACGAATTTGGTAATGGCGACACCATGCTTCGCCTATCATATAGTCGCTTGCAATATCTTGACATATATTTGGTAATAATATTGGTGAGAGGACCAATTAAAGAGAAAAGCAAAACTTTAGAAATATTAAAATAATAATATTTTAATATATATGTATATATTATGTATATTAGATGGTTGCAGGACCTTGTTGTGTGCAGCTATTAAAAATTCTTTGACTTTCGAAATTTTTGAGTTTTGAAGTTTTCGACTTTCGAGGTTTTCGACTTTGGTAGAAGGACAAAAAGAGTCTTATTAGGAATAGGAAACCCTAAAATAAAATAAACAAAATATTAGGTTTGAATATTGATATAAAGTCACTCTAAAAATTCAACCTAGGAATATAAAGAGGAATTAAGTCGTTTTATACTAATAGGCAATCTATCTAGGAGCATCGGCATCCACTCAGGAACAAAGATGTGTTTTGGATGCTTATTTTGTATAATCAGAAATCACCTAGGAAATAGTTGCGATCAGCACCAGTGATATTTTAAGGACAATGTTGCTCTATATTAGAGATTAATTCATCTAGGAGTTGTCATATCATTGTAGGAGTAAGCACTGAGTTGTACAATATTAAGGTTGTATATAGAATATTGAAAGCTTATCCAGGTGAGGCTCTAATATTATATGAGTACTTTCAGAGAGACTACTGGATCAATGTGAGATGCCTGTAGTAAGAGTTTGATATTTTAATTCTCTCGCGGATTATAAAATTTAAATTTTATGCTTTTAATATCGGGCCAGTAACATATACAAAATTATGTTATTTCTTTGATTCTTCTGCTGAGTAGAGACGATTTTACTATTTTACCCTTTGTTAAAAATCCACCATCTACAGTACCATGAGGAACAATTTACACCTCTTGTTGCAACACTCCTGCGAAAAAATAGTTACGTCCCGCTGAGGAGTGCCTTCAAGAGTTGTATTGCCATCCCTCTCAGGAGTACGTCTAGGCGTACTCTCACCAGTCCTCCCATTACCATCAGGGTCTTCATAAGAATCACCACATCTTCCATCATCTTTGATATCTTCAGCATTTCCACCCACATAGCTATTTACTTCATCCACCCCCTCTTGATAGCTTCAACGCTAGAAGAAGTAAGAGCACCAAGCTTACCTTTTTGGAAGCTTACGAAAAACCTCGTGCGTCAAATGCCGGATCAAGGGGCAGCATACTCATAAGAAGTAAAAGAGAATCAATCCATACCTTTCCTCCATACCATCACCTTTATTTTCACATGTAGCACATACTTAAAACTTTCACCTCATTCATCCAGAAGAATTAGACATGAAAACATGGGGATATTGCACTACAAAACATGCAGCATACAACAAGTGTTCACCTAAAGAAATTACTTTAACATCACTGTACTCGAAGTTGAAACCATCAAAGTCAAATTCCCAGGGACAGTAGGGGTCGTAGCATTTAGGCTGAAAGGTGCGGGGAATGTTAGGATCTCTTACGGGCTACCCATAATCCCAAGGATCCTCGATCACTAGAGAGTATCGTGTTATTTAATACTGTGACCCAATCAGAGCCTCTCCTCCTCGAGAAGTGCTCTTTCATTAGCCGTACCTTTGTTGTTGGGAACCAAACGAATCTTGGTAACATATATTTCACTTAGAAGACTGTTGATGGTAGGTTTTTACCGAAGGAAAAAATCGTAAAATATATCTGGTCTTGTATCAGAAATATATATAATGTGTATATCTATTTTTGTTCCACAAGGAAATTAAGAATACACAGATAATAATAGGTATTGATACTTATAATCTCCTATTATAAATATATAGTTGTATACTAGTGCTTCACCCAACTGAACGTAGTATTCCATACATATATAGATTTACTATATAACTCAGTATTTGTGCCTCTGTATGGATACTCAAAATATTACTTGTGCTTGCAATCCGCCAGATATTATCTAATTTATACAATATTAATTTCAAGCTCCTAGATAATTGCCCAATAGTATAAAACAACTTAAATTCGCTCTAGTGTTATAGTCTACATTTGAATTCCTAGAAATTACTTTATATCAATATTTATATTTTACTGAGTAATATTGATTCATTATTGTATCCACAATCCTATGGACTTATTATATGCATAAGAATCGATAATATAAAAAGAAGTGGTGTCTGTCTTATGATAAATCAAAGGACGGATTAGATCGTTCGAAAAATACAATGGACGATCGAGATCCAATTTTTTGTTTTATGATAAGACAAAGGACGGACCAAATTGGCCAGTTTCCTTCCAACGGATAAGATTATGCCCCGGCCTAACCTCAGCCATGACCCGTCTATTGCTACCATATACATTAACCAACACCTGATATTGACAAAGAATTTTCTCGGCCACTAACCAAAAAAAAATCGGTTTCCTAATCGGCCACTAATCTTTAAATAGAAATAATTAGTGTTTTCATCTTTGTGAGTTTGTGAGAACTGAAGACAATCGTGTAAAACTGAGTAAACTTTTCTCTTAACTCTCTTCCGAATTCATATATTTATTTTTAGATCGGTAAAAAAATAAAAACAAAAATCTAATCCACATGAAGAAGCCATCACGCCATATCGAGATAAGCCTTCTATTTTCATTATTATTATACTATTATTATCCATTATGTAAGATCTGCAAAAAAAAACCCTGAAAAGTAAAGAAATCGAATTTCTTTTTGTTTGTTGTGAATTAAGATTGATTGTGTGAAAAGATTGATAATTTGGAGGATAATAATTTGCGTGAGTGTTTTCAAAGAGGTTTTGTCAAGTTCAATTTGTAACAAGCAGAAGAAAGGGGATTTATTTAAGGGTTTCGGATTGGTTTTGTGCTTTGTAGTATGTAAGTATAATAGGATCCGGTAAACCAGTTAAATCCCCTTCTTCATCTTCTAATTATTCTTCTTCATCACAAATGTCTTCGTCTCTGGTAAGAACATCTTTTGTTGGATTTTCCTTTGGGTTTTATCTATTGTATATTTTATGGAATTTGTGTGTTTAGACAATATGGGTACTGATGAAATTGTATGGATAATGTGGGAATTGAATATGATCAAATTGTTTTTTGTGTTTATAATTAGTTGCTCAGTAATTCAATTTTAAAATTTAGGTTAAATCTTTATTATCAAAATAAGAAAAACTAATGATAAATAGTGTGTTGATAGAGTTTAGAACTGAAACTTCTAGGTATGGTTGTGATAATTTCTTAATTCACATGTTTCTAGTGTCAAATCCATACTTGTTTTAGCTACAATTCTTGCATATTACTTGTTATTACTCTTGTTTTTTATCTTATGTCTTATATTAGGTGAATCATTCCAATAAGAGTGAAATTGTCTACAAAAGAGCTAATAAGTGTGGTACTCTACGTATTCAAGCATACCAAGGCCAATTAAAAAGAAAGGACTTCATAGCAACATGAAATGAATAAGGAAATTGAGTTCTACAAGGGAAGAAGGGACGAAAAACGAATTTCAACTCTCAAATCCAGGATTTCTTAATACCATCTTTAAGAGAACGATAATACGAAGTGATTGCAAAATAATGAGGTCATTCTGAGTTCGGACGACGAATTTATGGATAAAACAGCCGAAGCCATACAAAGTGATCTTATAGATGGAGAGTTTTTGACAAGGGATAGAATTTTAAAATCGCCCTTATGCCTATTGAAGGCACATAGAAGTATCAACGCATATTTGCGTACATATTTCTGACTCCATATTAGAACATGAAATATTGTATCTCTGCTCATATTCCAAAAGAGAATTAAGAATACAGTCTCTACAACTAGCTACATGTGTTCTATATTGATCATGTAGTCTAAATAAAAAGTATCAAGCTCCTAGATGGGTTGTCCACTAGTATAGAGCAACTTGATTCTTCTTTAAACAAATACAAACACTCTAAACTGGCCTCACAGCCTCTTCATACTCACAACATTTATGCCATATCGAACTAGTCTCAAGTCGCATAAATTCTACGGCTAAATTCCTTGAACTTGCCTCGAGTGCGCATCGATGTTCTGGTAACATCTATTAAATTCGGAAATAACTAATGCTTAAACCCCAAAATACTCTAGTTTAACGCCTCATTCGCAATGGACGCTTCTCAAATTGCTCTCATGAGCTCAAATGTGCTACTTTAGCACTTTGCTTAAATATAAGCCACAAATTATGCGCCACTCCCCTTAGATGAGCTATAACCAAGAAGCAATGCTATAAAAATGCATTGAACCTCTAAGCTAGGAAAACCATATCCTTCTCTCTTATCAGCAACAAGTTAGCATTAGCAATTTGTCTTAGCACCGCATTGGCACCAGTTAGCGACACTAGCGCTAAAACCGCTAACTTTCCTGACGCTAACCCTAGCACCTGAGAAGTGCCAACTAACATAGCATGGTCTTATCTAGAACTGCTTGACCTAATGGGGCCTTGGCTAGCGCATCACTACCATAACAATTCGATCTTAGCACTAAAAGTGCTAACCCTAACCCTAGCGCCAAAGGCGCCAATTCCTCTCGGCCAAGTACTTTGGCTAGCGCTGACGCGCCAAAAAGCTGACGCGTCCCCGAGTAACGGAAAAAATTCCAGCGCCCTAGCTCCTATGCGTCCATCTCCAGCGCGTCTTATATCCTTAGCGTCCTTGGCTTCCTCTGCATTCCAGCTTCCAAGGCCGATGCGCCCTTTCCAAGCTAGCACATCCCACCAGCCTAGTGCGCCTCCTCGTGCTAACACTCTCTTCCATTCTCCATGGCGTCCCCACAATGCCTATGCATCTCTAGCAAGGCCTATGTGTCCCTAGCGTCCATCCTATCGTATCCCAGCTATCCTAGCGCGCCCCTAGTGGCCGATGTGCCCTAGCCAAAGCCTAGTGCATCCCATAGTGGCTAGCGTGTCCCATAAAACTTATGCACCCCCCTGCTTCTCCAATGCGTCCAAGACCAATGTGTCTTCTTGGTCCCAACGTCCTTTTGGTCTTTGCGTCCTCTTAGTCCCTGCATCCTCCTAGTCCCAGTGCCTACTTGGTTCCAGCGCGTCCGCTTGGCTCCAAAGGGTCTCCTTGGCCAGCGTCTCCCTAACTTCAGCGCCTCTCTAGCTCTAGCAGGTCCCTCATACCTGATGCATCTTAGTAGCCTCATGCGTCCCTAGCTAGCGCATATCTAGCCCAATACGACCTTCTTCTCAATATTGGTATAACACCAAATCTTATATGGTTTTCTAATAGGTCTTCTTGCTTAAGAAGCCCTCTACAATATTTGGCCTCAAATGCCTCCCAGACTTACGATAAGTCACTTCTGAGCTAATACTTACCCATTAAATATGCCATGTTACTTCCAAGCAAGTATATGGCCACTGAAATTCCCATAATCGACACTAATCTGTCTGATTATAATTCAGTGAGTTTCATAACTTGCCTCACTGACTTAGCAAGTCATTTGACTTGACTTGCTTAATCAAAACAATAGTGACTTATGACTCAACTATTCCCACGAGATATCAAATAAAATATATGGGGGGATTCTTATTGGGGTATTGGTATGGAAGTTTATGGCAATCGTGGGTAGTGACACCACCTCCACGAACAAGAAGGTAACAAGTAGTGGGCGGTTACAGAGCAGTTGAAAGGATGAGGAGTAGTGGGTAGATAGGTCTTCCTTACATACCAGAAACCACCCCACTACAATCTCCACAATCATCACTTCTCCACCTCTCCCTAACTTCCACGACTTACGAGAAATCAGTGTTTCCCCTTTGAACTATAAATAGACGATTCTCATCTATTCGAAAACGAACAAACAAGATAATCATTCTGGAGAAACAAAAACATATAGAATTAGCTATTCCTCTAAGAGAATCCTTTCTTCTTCGCACTACCTACCACACTGATATTTTCTCAACCTTTTTTGCTTCCCTCCTCTAATACTTACCCAAATCCTTTTAATTTTTGCAATCGAAGCAGGACGTGAACGACCATTTCTTGGTTTAGGCTCGTCCTGTTCGAGCTTGATCTCTCGAACCTACTTGAAAGTAAAATTTTACTGTACATTTGTTTTCACCCTAAAATAGATCTACAATGCAACAGTCGGTATTACTCTTTACAATACCGAGTGTAACACTATTTCGGGCAGAAAACTTGTATTTTTGAACCCTAGATTCGGCATTGCTCATATAAAATCGATAATACAAACTGTAGCAAGTTTTGGGACAGAGAATTTGAGCTATTTTGGTCCTAGAATTGGCATAGGTCATGGGAATCGACCATGCCGGTTACGGGTAACCTAAGGGGTCCGTTTTGACATGCTTTTAACTTCCAAACAAAGGAAACTTAGTTTCAATGAGAATCTAAACCCTAGAAGGAGAGGATACTTGCGGTCCATGGGTGATTCTTAAATTATTATTTATACAAGTTAATATGGAGTTTTAATCATTGTCGCTTGTCTTTATTATATCAAAGGTTTATGGGTGATTCTTAGATTATTTGGAGTGATGGTGAATTAATCTACTGATTACCCTAATGTTAATAGAGAGTTAGGATATCCATGTAATTATTGAATAAATCGCTACACAAGTAGAGAAGTGAGACCTTGCAGAGGGATTCTGTGGAGCAATAACGTGTGAAGACAACACTAGTAAGCAGGACCTTTGGCTAAGAATTTTGTTCTAGGATCAACCTAAATTCACAAACCCTAAAACATTCTATTGGGTTACACCATGAGTGTGCTACTACTCGGTGGCTCAGTTGGATAGAAACTAGTGTTCGAGCGCTTCGGCATTCAGTAATATAAGGAGTTTTTGTGATGACACTGTGCTAGTTGCTATTATCCGGTTGGTGATGAATGATTTTAAGTTATATAAGTATACTACGCGAGTTAACGTTTAATAACGGCGAATGACTCCAGAATCATCTTTTCTTTTTATTATATTTGTTATTTACTTTAATCAAACCAATCCCCCCCCCCTAGTATTTATTCTCGTCAACTAATCTAAATAACCTATCAATTACACATCTCTATATGGGAACGACCCTTACTACCATATTACTAGTTAATTAGTGGAAAATAGCTTGAGTGATTTGATGCTCTTACGATACGCATCAGGTTGACCTCCTTTTATGTTTGAAAATACATTTGATTTTGGTAATACAATATTTGTTGTTTGAGATATAATGATTGCATACTTAGTAAAACTCTATTACCCTCCGGATTAGTGGGTCACTTTTAGGAGACACTGCTACTATTTTAGATGTTACTCTTAATTCTTCCTGGATTATCATAAACTTCTCTTCTATTACGCACTCGGATAGAATGCAGTAATACTCACAGCCAATATTATATTATCAATATTTGTTTAAGGTCTATTGCTCTTAGAATTGGATTAGTGTTGCATATATTTACACACTAATAAAACTCATTGTCTAAACCTTTGAGTTATTTTGAATAAGACCTGAGGATGAACATATCACCAACTTCTTTGTGATTATTGGCAGTGAAGTTTGATTTATTTATTGAATCCTTAACTTCGTATTTGTGCATAGACTGAGTCTCTAAGATGCTAATCCTAACTAATATAATCCGTATAGGTAGTTTAAGTAAACATAGAACTATTCAGATCTTCTTGATTAAAAAATATATTACATCTCTTTCTCTTACATCTTCTTACATAATTGTTCTTTTTGTTTTTCAGCTCCAAATATTCGGTTTGCTTCTGTCATTTCAGGTGATAAATTCTGTTGCAAGTTGGACTCCAATTGGAGTCAAATATTACTAGAATAACCAACAAACCTTTGCCTACATCTATGTTTCATCGAATAGCAAACAAGGTAATCATCCCTTTTACATGTTCCATAATTTATTTTATGCAATGATATGATTTATGATGACTTATTTTAAATTGTTGATACTTATGCTTTGACTGTGATTAGAAGAAGAAAAATCGATTATTTTAGTGAGATCAAGGATAAGTCACCACAATAAAGGAAGTATTTTATAAATTCAAATAAAAACTCATAAATGACATTGTTAAATGGAAAAAGATAACGGTTAAAAAGAAACTAGATGGGAAGAGGATAATCATTCAACATATTTATTTATCTTTTTAATTAATTTATAACTTTTTCTCATCTAAATATATACTTTTTATAAGGTAGAATGGTATTAAATGATAAACTTATAATGTTGAAGAACTTATTCACAATTTTAACTTAGACAACAATTTTAGTTTTCTCTATACACACAAAAATGACATGCATGATTAAGTGGAAAGGAACACAAGTTTTACTTTTATTTTCTGTCAATTTCCTGCAGAATTGTGCTTTACAACGAGATTTGAAAACAATAAGGAATAAATTTTGAACAATGTAGGAATATATCGAGAAACCAAAGATTTATGTTCAACTAGATTTTTCCATGGAAAACACATCCTAAGAATGATATATCAGTTAACACAACTATAATCATGAATAAGAAAAAATAACAAAGTTACATACAAGTCAATATCTATCAGCAGATATTCGATACCATGTCGTTGATAGACCGGATAGTTAAGCTATTTATCTATAAATATAGAAATTCATTGATACAAGACACTGAAATATTACTTTAATATGGTGGTCCATGATTTTAAAATAATGCGTAGGGATGCTAGATAGAGTTTTACTTGGCTTTCTGGATGTAAACTATACAACGTGTTTAACATAAACTATTCAACATAAATCAATCGAAGAGGTTGAGCACCCGTCATAGGCCCGGGATGATACCTAGTACTTATATAAAACTTTACAGATGTAACATTTGTACAGTCGTACTATATGCCTACATTGAGATAACACGCATGGAAAGTCATGATAGTGAAGGTGGATCAGCACTAGTGCATACGCACAAGGAGGCGAATCCATCAAATGCTCATAGGCTTGCCAGTCTTGCGTTGTTGCCGCGCCAAGCCTTGTGCCCATGGATGGTCGAGCTTGCTCCAAGATAGGCTAACTTTTCTCCATGAACTCAAGTTCCATTTTACCCCCCCCCCCCCCCATAGTGTCCACAATGCTTTCGCTCTTGTTGGCCAAGTTTCCCACGTTCGACTACCAGATTCCCCTATCCGCGTCAAGCTTGCTTTAGCTCCACTTCAAGCTTTCATCTGTCTGTGTCAAGCTTGCTCTAGTTCCATTTCAATCTTTCTCTAGATTTACACCTCCCTTGCCCCTTGGTCGGCTAAGCCTTGCGCCAAGACTATCCACGTCAAATATCACTCTCTTGGACGGTCACCTTGTATTTCGTCTTTCAACATATGTATTACCATATATGACTGACCACATATGCAACTGACAATACGTGACTTACCACATATGCCTTAACGCAGGTGACTGACAAAATATTCCTTATCGTATGTGTATTAGCGCATAATTACGACCATAAGCGTCCTACCATGCATGTATGACTTCCCTTATATATGGCTTTTTATTTATGGTTTTCCATGTATGGCTTACCATACACTTCCAACCATGTATAGATTATCATATATGTCGCGTTATCCATGTTTGACCATCTTGGCTCTCATGAGCTTGTCTTCCTACTCCTTCATTGCCATTCATCATAATTCTTTTCATAATTTAACATTTATAAGGCTAATTTTTTGAAGTAGTAAAAAAGTGCAAACCTCAAGTAGATATTATGAAGTGCAGTAGTGGACTTACTTAATGCCAACATCTAGCATCACTTATTTACAAGGGAACATCAATATTGAATGATGTCATCATATTAACTAAGCTTATTGATCATCTGAGAGCTAAGTAAGTATATATCTTACTTAATTTATATATTTTTTACGAGTATCACTAGTCTCATCAGACTCATCACTCATTTCTAGTTAGATGTTCTAAGTCATATGTCAATTGATTGACCAAGTAATTCACATCTATGACTTCATTTAATTGTATTATTATTAATATTATTACACGAGTCTTTAAACAGCATGTCACATGGGGGATATTCATAGGGTTCTGGTGGTCTACGGCATGTACGGTGTCATTAGGTCGTGTGAACACTTGAGAGAGTAAAGGATGTGGTGGGTATGTGTAACTGTCAGTTTACTCCAGCAATGCAGACACGACTTCGCCAGATTCTCCACTTCCTACGAGATTAATGTTTACAACTGTTACTATAAATAGGTTACTTAACATATTCATAAAACAGAGATTGAACTTCTGAACAAGTCTAAAAACCTGATTCATATAAGCCTTCTCTCGTTTTCACACGGAGATCGGTCCTTGACATACAATAATACATATATGTTATACTACAAAGTACAACACACTATAATCTCCATACTTTCTCTGCTTCCCTCCCTAAGATCAATCCTTCTCCTCCTTTGTAACTGAAGCAAGGTTTAGGTTAGCCTTGTACGATTTCAGTCTCTCATACTCATTAAAGCATTAACTTACCCCCCCCCCTTTTATAATACTTTCTTTCACACCAAAACAAATACAAACCTCACCATTCTACGTTTCCTGTTCAGAAAGCTTGAGTCTATAGAGAACAACACTGAATTTCTTACTATTTTGCTTGGAAACTAATCGCCATAA
Organism: Papaver californicum; assembly: GCA_023531435.1. Lineage (NCBI taxonomy): Eukaryota > Viridiplantae > Streptophyta > Magnoliopsida > Ranunculales > Papaveraceae > Papaver > Papaver californicum. Next base: position 2,225,130 of record JAJJMC010015431.1, on the reverse strand, counting down.
GTAACATTAAAATTCTCGGAAGTAAACCAATTGTGTTGCGCGGGATCCTAGGTATAAAAAGTCATAAAGGTCTCATCCTTGCTATACATCTAACACTCTTTTAAAACGCGCCACCAATTCTCACTGTACTGAGGCACATCGTGGCAATAAGATCCTTCTGGGCCTTCCCTGCGTTTAGCAAGCAGATTATTATAGAAAGAATCTTTGGTGTCATACAAAAGAAGCCGCATAGCATCCTCAATTTCATCCAGCGTGGTTAGAAGGTGATAGTGACCATACTTGAAGTTCTGTACCATATCGATAGTTTGATCACCACACTACACCAAATCGAAGATTTTAAGACATTTATTTCCGGTGTTATGAATTCAAGGGACACATATAAATTTCTCAAATCGTACGTCTTGAATATTTAAGACGTATTAAGCAACACTTTTAAATGTCTCTTAATTAAGTGTCTCTTAAATTAACTAGAAACACTTTATTTGTAAGCAGTTATTATTTTTCTGACTAATTAAAGTGACGTATAAATTAATTCAGAGACATTCTTTATATGTTATTTCATTTATATGCGACACATAATATTTGTCCTTAATATTTTTCCACGTATACTTTTTTTTTTAAATGCATATATCTGTCTCAAATTAAATTAACTTTAAAAAAAAAACTAATTTTTCCTCAAAATCAAAATTTCCTACACCTACATATTTGATTTTGTTCACCTGAAAATAGGCACTTAGCCATTCCATTCTTAATCAAATATGTAAGCATAATTCATTCAATTATCGCATCACATGTGAATCGATTTATACAATCATAATCAATCATTCTCATCATCGAAATTACAAATGTAAGATATATAACTGCAAGTCTGGCAATATGATTGGGATCAATGCTTGAGCATATTTTGGTATTCAATAACATGGTACTTCCTATAGACTTGTTTAATAAATACTATAGGACTTCTTCCACATTTTCTACAAGAAATAAGAAAGGAATTACCTACAACTTGTTCAAATCAATATCTTGCTTATCCAACTCTCTCTTCTTGATTTCCTTATAATGTCACCTGATGTAAAGGGAACCTCTGTTAGAATCAGTTTAAATTACAAAGAAACAAGACAAAAAAAGGACAAGATAAAATGATTTCCAAAGGTTTAAAACACCAAAAGGTTTTACACAACCTGGGAATTAGTAGTAAATATACTTAGTGCAGTCCATATTAAGTAAAATAAAGTAATATTCTAAACAAATTTAATTACATGAGTTTGGAATGAGCATCATCTAAAGATGACAAAAGGATATATGGTGTCATACTGTTGTTGTTCAAGCCAAATATATGAAATCTAACAATAATAAGAGGAAGAGAAAGGGAGTAGAAAATTATCGTAAGAAGAGATGGTGCTACGGAAGGCTCAACTGAGTTATATACAACAAGTTTACGGAATACATGATGCACTAACTGCTAATACTTGCTTCTGAGCCGACTTCCCAAGGTTGGATGGGTTGTTTATGACGTATATGCGGGGGAGGATGAAGGATTTGAAGTGATAAGATCCATAAGTGTTGTCCCTGAAGTATGATAACAAGATGTGGCAACAATATAACTCAAGTTAATATTACAAACTTAATACTTGATAGTTTAATCCATGATAAGATTTGGCAGACACTAATAGAGTTAGTCCTTAGGCATTTCCTTACTATAAATGGAGTTATCTATATCAGAAATACAAGCTACACCAAAACAAAGTTATAGCTAGTTAAGGCGATAAGCATACACTTTTTCAAGTCTTATATTTAAGGATTAGCTACGAAGTTTCCAGTCTTAAAATATTTTACATACAGTCCTAGATAATCAGACCCCCAAAGCACACACTATAAATCCAATAAACCAATTGAGAATAGATATCCAATTATCATAATATCAACAAAGCAATAACCACGAAGAAGATAAGAAACTAATTTAGAACCATGAACGCAATAGAATAAAAATTAACCTTAAATCCAGTATTTTAATTAAAGTTAAGTTTGATTTTATACACCTTTTTTAAGGAAGAGCCTTATGAAAACTTTCCTTAGCTTCGATTTAACGCATCCCAAACCCAACCTTCTCAAGAAGAAATCGAAGTACCGATCAACTCCTAAAGAAATCGAAGTAACCATTAATCAACGTAGAGTATATGAAAGGCAAGGAAACCCATAATAGCATAAGAGATATAGTGTGTGCTGAATTATGTGTGTGTAAGGTAAGATGTTGCATATGTGCCAGGTGCACGTGAGAGATATGAGTTTTGATAGGTACAAATATCACAGTTGAGGAGTATAAGTACTCAATTCTTTCCTTGGAATAGATTATTATTTCCTTTAGTCAATCGATTACAAATCGTCTGCAAATGTAAATCTCAAAAATCTACCAACCCATCCATACTTACAGTCTACTGTCTTCCTATTAACCCTAACATTTTACATTATTGCTAGACCTCCACTGCCGCCACCTCCCTATTATTTTATATTAGTTTCCTTTTATCTTTCAACTGATACGATAAGAACCGAATTCCCTTTTCTCATGAGCCCTTAATAACCTAGGAAGATATTATGTAATTGTCAAGGGGAATATAAGACCCTAAACAACCCCTATTCTTATTTGAGTTGCATTCAGTTTCTAAAGATAAAAAGGGGGATGATACGGAAGAGTTGAAGGTATGTTTCAGTTCTACTTCATCAATGAAAGTGGGTTCGAGGTATACAAAAATTACACGAGGGACATGCTTTTGAGCACCAGTATTGTCGAAAAAAGTGTTGAATGTATCGTCTCCTCCACCAACAGTCTTGTCACTAGGCATTTTCCTATCAGACTGCAATAAGAAAAACCAGGAGTTCATTAAGTAATGAGCTTAGCTGCCTAAGGAACCACAAAATGTAAACCAAATCGCACAAACTAGATTAATCTAGCATGTGTAGATCGAAATCCTCTTGTTTCAAAAAAAAACTGTCATAAAAATGATAATCAACTGAAATAAAAAAATTTGATATCTCCAACAAAAAAGTGATAAACCAATAACAATTGTTATAATAAATGTGAACCAAAACCAGTCAGATACGTCAAGCAATTCCTATCTCAACAGATCAAACCTTCAATCCCATCAAACAATTAGGTTCAGTTGAAAGAAAAGCTAAAATCAAAATTAAATACTCAAAACCCTTAAAAATAAAGATTGAAAACTAAATTCTTTATACCATTACATCATATCAGGGTCTCAGAATCTTCACACAATATAATCTTCTAGGTTTTGTACTTGAAATTTTCTACAAATTCAAAATCAAGATAAAATTAAATTTCTAGAGTTTTTCATAATCAGTTTCAAATTAAATTTTCAGGGTTTTGAATTCTGTAGAGGATTTTTAAGCAAAGAAAGTGAGAAGGTGTTTCTAGGGTTTTGATTTCTGTAAAAGGTCTTCTTACTGAGAAAGTTAGAAGGTGGTCGTGATGGTGGTTGCAGTGGAAGTGATGCCGGTGTAACTTTAGTACACTGGTAAAGTTACTTACTGATGGTACCAATGACCGAAACTCGCGATCACCAAATTCTTTACCGCTAAAAAACAGTAGGACTGATAGTGAGAGACAGAGAAAGTAATGATGGTGGTGGCGGCGGTGGTGATGGGTTCGGAGAAGGAAGAAGATTAGTGCTTCTTCTTATTCATAAAAACTTGGGAGGGTAGAGGATTAGAGAAGGTGGTTGCAGTTCATTGTTTGGATAAAGGCGAAGGATGAGATAACCGAGAAAGAGAAAAGAAAAGAGGAAAGTGAATGACAAAAAAGAAAATCTAGGGTTTTGAACAGAACTTTTTGACGATGAATTAGGATAGTCATACGGATTATAAAATATTTTGAATGGTAGAGATTTTTGTATGGATTCTCATACAGATTGAAAAAAATTAATAAGAATCAGATTATCTTAAAAGATTATAAACAAAATACTAAAAAGTCTTATTAAATAAAACATTTACAAGTAAGCCACATTTTAATACACATATAAGTGTAGCAAGAGTGTCCCCTAATTAATTCAGAGAAATCAGAATTAAAGCAACTCATATTTTTTATTTGAGACACTTATATGCATGGAATCAACAGAGACATTTACATATGCCTCAAACCCAAAAAATAATATATCTCAATATAGGTCATATGGTGTAGTGTCACCCTGGTTGTAGCTTTAAAATTCTCAAGCCCATGTTTCACCTTGATGGCTTCCAAGTTGGTGCTTCCACCTATTATCATCTGTTATTCTTTTTTTTCTTCTTTTTAGGAGAGGGAGTGGCAAGACGTTTACCTGTACCAGAGGTGTAGTAGCTTTATTTGATGCAGAAGGTTTCATTTCAGCATGAGCTTTTCCAGGCGTAATAATATGAAGGGTGGGAAGTTATCACAAGCCTGCCCGAAGCGGGAGGTTTGACTGATGCATGAACTATGTCAGGAGAAGGAGGCATATTAACATGGTATTGACAACTTTTCTTCACTTTATCAGCACGTTCGGGAGGCTGTTTCTGTGGAATCTTCTTGTGTAGGTCACCTTCTCCACCACGTGAAGCCATTTTTCTGAAAATCCAGGAATAAAACTTTAAACATGTTACTAACAGAAAAACTACACTAGTAGCAGAATCATAAAGAAAAATTAGTTAAGTACATAACTTGGATAAAAGTTACATCCCTTATCATAATCTTAGAAGTAATCAAACATGAAATAGACACAATATCGAAAGAAGCTAAACAAAGTGTATTACCCTCAACAATGACAACTGGAGAAGTAGAAGGGATAACAATAGGGAATGGAATTGGAGTTAGCAACTGTCTACACCTTTCGGAAGATGAAGAAAGTGAGAAGTTCCTTTCAGTTCATAGAAATTGCAGAAGATAGACAATTAAGTAATAAGAATAAATGCCTTTGTCTTTAAGTGATTTCCATTTTATATAGTCGAGGAAAATTTTAGTTGTAACTGACCCAAAATATCTTTGAGAAGTTATTACTATGTGAGAAGTAGAGGCAGTAATGGTGGTTTTTTTTCCCATTGTACGCCCAGTAGCATATGGAAAAAAATGGGAAAACTGTAGGTACAAACTAATTGGTGAACACATGTCATCATCTCAGCTAAGTAGGGTCATAGAATATGGTATCCATGTGTTGCACAAGATCAAAACTTAGTTGTTTTCCTGATCACGAGGTGAATCTGAATGAACAGAAAGATCTAACCTCCACTGACACTGAAGAGACGTGATAAGGAGGACAATTATATGACGTAGGATAAAGCTATCTACCTCCATTAAATGCAATGGATAGAAGGAACATAGTGGTAGCTTAGTGGATCAACATAGAGGTGATCACGAGGAAATAGTAATGCTCGCACTTTGGTTAGCGTGGGATGCAACATGCAGAGTAACTATACACAACAATAGTATGAGAAAGTGATGGACAACTGAAGAGAAAATGGACCCCATACGTAATTCTATAAATATCAAGCTCCACTACTGGATTAGGGGGACAATATGGAAGGAGAAAAGAGATAAAGGGATGACATAAGATAAAGATAAGGGGCATATAATGTAATATTTTCCCTTTACTCAAAGTCGACAAGACTTAACCAAATCATCATGTAACACCTTCTATATCATACTGAAAATAGATACTCAATACTCCTAAGGAGTACGCATAGTCAGACCACGTAAACACTTGTGTCATTTACTTTCTCGAATTTAAATTTAACACTTGTTATATATTTATCTACCGCACTGTATATCAATTGTTTTGTTAACCATCGATCCATGCGTTGGGAACATTGATTGTAGTCGTCAAAATCTATATATATGTTTTTTAGTTGCACAATGGTGGAGGGTGAAGATACTTTGATTAAACATAAATATTTGATTTTAATTAGTATTGGTCAGTGTTGATAAGTATCACTCATACCATCGTATCACAGTTCGTGTCAGTAAGGAATGGTACGATATCGGTATGGATATGTTATATGGCAAAGCACGTTTCTATGTGATATAAAATTAGGTAGGCTATGAGGTTGTACAAAAAACCATGATGAGAGAGAGTGGAGAAAATTTGGGTTCATTCACTCAGATTGAATTCAAAACTTCTGAATTTTATCATCAAAAATTAGAAATCAAGATGGATTTAAGATTGTAGAAAAAGGATCGGGTGGCTTAAACTTCAAAATCATCTTCTCAGCAGCAATTGGAGCTTGGATGAGTAAAGTGATGGAAGAATTATTAAAGCCAATCAACAAGAAAAAAAGGTGGACTTTAAGAGAGGGGAATTTCTCATTTTTAATTTAAAAGCTTTAGAATTGCAGAGGAGATTTCCTCAAAGTATCAAGAACAAATGAACACAGATCCACTAACAAATCCTTATTTATTCCAAAAGGTAAAGAAAACTATGGTTGGATAAGATTTCATGAGTTACTAAGCAAATTAATTGGAAAATATACCTTAACTCTGCAACAAGTACCTTCTTCTAAAGATTTTACGGTGAGCCATTCAAATAATATCTCTGCTAGACCAAATAGTACATTTTGCTGCCAAGTTTTTAGGAATATCTCTTGGAATCAAGTTGCCAGAGAAATTGCAGCAAAACTTCATTGAAAAAGATACTTGAAAATCACAGTGCTGAGTAATAATTTGGCTTGTTTCCAACCAAATAATAATAAGGAATGGGAAAGTTGTTGGAAACCTAATAAATGGAGTTATAAGGACACTTCAATTGAAGTCAAGAGATGGATAAATGAAGGTATCACAATAAATGCAAAATATGTTTCTTTAAGTCAAAATTGGATAAAAATCAAAGGGGTACCGTACATTTATGGTCAAAAGAAAATTTTGATAAAATTGGGGAGACAATAGGTGGTTTGGCAGAGATTGATCATATTACAATGATAAGAAATCCTTCATGTTGCAGATTGAGAGTAAAATACACTGTTTTAGAGATCCCAGCAGCAATACAACTAAATCTTAAAGAAATGGAGCTGGTACTAGCAGTGGAATAGGATCATCAATACGCCAGTGAGGAACTCAACGGTTCATTCTTACCGGAAAACTCTGGCTCAACTAGATAGTCGGAAAAATTCAAATTTTGAATTCTCTGACGCAAACAGATATCGAGACTTTGGCTACTCACAATTTGAAAATAAATGGAAAATTAACATACACGTGGAGGTGGGTCAGCACTCATGTAAAAATTACTGCAATACCCCAAGGTTAATCAAAGATTTATTCAATAGATTTAAGGAAAATAAAGACAAGAAAAGTCTAATTTTAGTTACAAATGGCCAAGCAGTTAACGGTCAAGCAAACAAGGAAATTCAAGAAACAAATCAATTGTAGAAAAAACAAAAGTCGAATTTGGTTGTAGATACTCTTCCTCAACTTGATTCACAAAATATCTTGCTACAGGAAGAAGAAATATTGGAGGACTCTTTATCTGAAAATTTAAATAGAGAGATAGTGAAAATAAACTCAATTCATAACACACTAGATTAAATCATGGAAGCTACAATAAATTTAGGTGTTAATTTTGGGGGACAAGAAGAACAAGCAAGGGTTGTATGCTGATATTGTAACCACAAAATAGATTGAATGAGAAAGGAATACAAAACAGTAACCAACCAATTGAAGTGGTAGATTCTATTGAAACCTCAATAGGGGAAAAAGGTGGATATTTTTGAAGATGCAATTAATTTGGCTTCAGATAGACTCAATGGATATTAAAATCTTGGTTTGGAATATGAGAGGCCTAGCAACAATGGATAAAATGGATGTTTTAACAGATTTGATAAGGGCAGTAAAGCCAACAATATGCTTAATTCAAGGAACTCATATGATGAAGGTGAGCAATTAGTGGTAATTTTTTTTTGGGGAAATGAACAACATCATTGGAGAGATATTCCTTCACAAGGTCTCTCAAGAGGAATGTTAACAATATCGGATAATTCAGTATTAGATTGTATGGAGGAATTACAGGTCCTAATACTCTATCTCAAAAATTCAAAAGTAAAATTGAGAATTATGAGTTTACCTTAACAAATGTACATTCTCCAAGTACTTATTGGGAAAGATGGGAATTCTGGGAGGAAATTGATGACTTAAAAGGATGGGAAGGTGAGCATTGGTGTGTGGCAAGAGACTTTAATGCTACTAGGAGAAGAAGAGAAATAAACAAGTCAGTGGGATCAAAAAAGAACAAAAAATTATTCAATGAGTTCATGGAGGAGCATGAACTAGTGGATCTTCATTTAAATGGATGGTTATATACTTGGAGCAACATGCAGGTGGATCTTCTTCTTTGCAGACTAGACAGAGTTTTATGTTTGAAGGTAAATTTCCTCTTGCTTACTCAAACAGTTCTATCTAAGACTCTTTCAAATAATTCAACATTATTACTTACAACTTCCAATGTAAATAGAAATAAGCCTCCCTTTATAGTATAAAGTTTTTGGTTTTCACATCCGGAATTCTTAGAGAACATAAAACTATGGTGGGAAGCATTGTTATACCAGGGGTCTCCCAGTTTTATTTTTTCAAAGAAATTGCAAAAACTTGAAATTCTTCTTAATGAGATAGAGCAAAACCATTTTTGGTAGAATGGAGAGAAAGAAGCAAGAACTTATTGTGTCAATTGATGCTCTAAATATAATGTAGGAGAATGGACCACTATCTTCTCAACAATTCAATGACAGGTTTGAACGGAGGTCAAAGCTCAAGCAGTTAAATTTGGATAATGCAAGAAAATGGCTAACTAGATCAAAAGATCAGCATCTTAGAGAGGGGATGCAAAAACTAAATACTTTTATAGTCTAGCAAATAGGAGAAGAATAAGGAATATTGTGCAAAATTTAGTTATAAATGACGGAAATAACTTTTGTCAGAAAGACATTAAAGATGAAATTCACAAGTACTTCTACAATTTTTTTCAGGAACATCATACATCCAGGCCACAAGTGAATGCAGAACTCTTCTCTAAAATTTCTCAAGAAGAGAGTATTTGGGTAGAGAGTCCAATAGAAGAAGAAGAAGTTTGGTTGGTGATCAAAAGCTTCAAAAACAACAAATCACCAGGACCAGATGGCTACAATATGGAATTCTATAAAGCTACACGGGAAGTGATAAAGAAGGACTATATAGAAGTTGTTAAGGAATTTGAAAGTCAAAGTAAGATAGACTGGAGAACAAACTACTTCTTTATCAGCTTAATTCTAAAGAAAGAACAAATTAGAAATCCTCAAGATTTCAGACAAGTTAGCTTGGTTGGTAGCATCTAAAAAATGTTCTCAAAAGTATTTTCTCAAAGGTTTAAAGCAGTGCTTCCAAAATTGATATCAGAAAATCAAGAGGCATTCATTTCAGATAAGCGAATTCTGGATAACATTTTAATTGCAGGTAAACTTATTGATATAAGATGCAAAAGCAAAGAGCCAGGTATTCTATGCAAACTTGACATACAAAAGGCATTCGAGAATATAAGCTGGCCTACAATAAGTAATGTGTTGAAATCTTCTGGTTTTGGTTCAAAATAGGTCAGATGGTTAGAATGGTGTGTTTCTTCAGCTCAACACTCATCGTTGGTTAATGGCAGCTCCACTTCAAAGTTCAAACCTCAAAAAGGATTAAGACAGGGTGACTCTCTCACCCTTCTTATTTATCTTAGTGGAGAAATCTTTACTAAGTTAATGAAGAATACAGTGCAACTAAACATGATTTCAAGGTTCTTAATAAACTCAATTCAAATTTTTCATCTGCAATTTGATGATGGTACTTTGGTGTTCTTGAATGGAAAAGAAGAAGAAGCAGAGAATCTAATGCTGGTGTTACAAGTTTTTGAAGCAATAACATGACTGAGAGTAAACTTGAACAAAAGTGTTGTAATAAGCATAGGAGAAGATCATAAAATTAAAACCTTTGCAGGTATTTTAAAATGAAGGATTGAAAAATTGCCTTTTAAGTACTTGGGTTTGCCAGTGGGAGCAACTGCAAGGGAAACTGATATTCGGGTGTTTATAGTTGAGAAATTTCAGAAGAAATTGGCTCCTTGGAAAAGAAGGTTTTTTTCAAAAGCTGGCAGAGTGGTGCTAATAAAATTAACTCTCTCCAACTTACTAATTTATTTCATGTCTATCTTTCCACTTCCAGTGAGTATAGGAAAAAAAGTTAAATCAAATCATGAGAAATCTCTCGTGGGGTTCTTCAGTAGATGCAAGGAAAATCGGTTGGGTGGCCTGGGATAGAATTTACAAACTAAAGATGATGGGTGGTTTGGGCATAAGGAACTTGAAATTGAAAAACTAAGCACTTTTAGCAAAATGGACTTGGAGATTCTCCAGAGAAAATAAACATTTATGGAGAAGAGTAATTCAAGAGAAAATGAAAGCCAAAACAAAAGTCTTGTGGGTGAAAGATTCAAAAGCTCCTCAAGGAAGAGGGTTGTGGAAAGGTATTCAAAAACAAAAAGGGGTGGTGGAAGCATTGTCAGTTACCGAAGTTAACAATGGAGATGCAGTGGGTTTTTGGTGGGACAAATGGAGAGACTCTGGCACTTTAAAGCTCAAATTTCCCAACATGTTCAAGTTATCAACCCAAAAGAATGCCTCTGTCAAAGACTTGATATTAAATGGAGCTTGGAACTTGAAGTTTAGAAGGAATATGACTCAACAGGAAATACCTGAAATTCTAGCTTTTTTGAGGATTTAGGTACACCTCCAGTTCTGGACGAGGAGGCATCAGATGAAGTATCTTGCTTAGCCCATGGAGGTTTTAGTATAAAAGCGTGCTACAGAAACTTAGTGGAGCAGTTGCCAGCAACTAACATCAATGTCCTTGTCTCAAGTATCTGGATACATTTTGTTCCACCTAAAGTGCAGTTTTTCATGTGGTCAGCAGCTCACAACTCTATTCCGACACTAAACAACTCATTGAGAAGGGGGTGTCAAATTCAAGATCATTTATGCCCTCTTTGCAAGAGACAGGATGAATCAGTTAGTCACTTGCTACTACATTGTGAATTCTTACACAAGGTCTGGATCTATTTCATTCAAGGCTTCAATATAAGATGGGTCCAAGAGGGAACGATATCTGGGCAGTTTGAAGCATGAAAATATATAAGAGGTAGACATAAAGGAAGATAAATTTAACCTTTTATAATTTTTATAATTAGCTGGGCTTTTTGGGCAGAAGAAAATAGAAGATAGATGACTCACAAAAGGCCTAAAGCCGCTAAAGAAATCATTATTGAAGTAAATCTTTTGATTTACACTTAGGGAAGAAATCAAAAACGGTTTAGATTTAATACATTTAAAAAGTTAATAATTCATTGGAAAGTCGTCGTTGATCAAATGTAAATTGTCAAATTGACTAAAAAGAGAGTATTTTGCTTTTTTTGTATTTTTTAATATATTCTAACCCTTTTTTTTTAAAAAAGAAGGTAGGCTAAAGCTAAACAAGTCAGCAGTGGAGAAGCATCAGCGGTCTGGGTTAAAGAGCTTCGGCTCATCACATGACTTTTTAAACTCAAAATATGTCAACATCGGAGAAGCTCTTGGAATACCGTATCAACTGTCAAGGAGTTTTCGGATGTTAGACGTCCTGCTCTTTCACTTTGACAATGGTTAGTGGTTATCCATAATAAAGATTAAAATAATACTCCCAATTTTTTCCTCCTAGCGCGTCTCTTGTGAGTCCACTTTTCCAAGAAAGAGTAAGAGTCGTAGTGCGAAGAGTGTGTTCTGGGTTCTTCTTTACTCGGACCGAGTCTTGTGGTACCACGGAGTCAGCAATTACCGACCTGAGCTTTAATCGCCAACCCACACAGCACGATTATAAAAATCAATATATACGTGGTAAGTTTTACTAGAATGGTGTTTCTTCTTTCAAAATAAAAATTCAGGGAGAAAAAGAGAGAAGTCGCACAGTACGGGATCAAGTCAAGTGGGGATGTAAATTTAGACCAGAGTAGAGTAGTAGATCTCGAGAGAAATATCTTCTCCTTCTTCGAAATATATCTTTGACTCGAAATTTGCATCTTTCCGTGTGTTCCTTGCCTCAATTCAATTTCCAAGTAGTCAAAAGTGTAAGAATATGATAAGATTTTAGTACTGTGATGATGGTACACCATCACTATGGTATATTCTGTTCTATTCTACCAGACTAGACTAGACTAGATTTAATTTACACACTGACCGAGGGCTGGTCCTGGGGGTTGTCCAGCAGGAGGGATGGTTTATGGGTTGTGTGGGGCAGGTCCTGGTGGGTTATTTTTTGCGAGACAAACCAGGGACCTTAGCTCACGGCTAGTCTAAAGTTTTCTATGTTTATTATTGTGGATACAATCCGTGGGTTATAAATTCAAACATGTCACTATCCAACAATAAAAAACCTAATAAAATAAAATGTTCATAAAAATCTCATTTAAAATCAACTGTCTACACTACCTTTCCTTAAACCACTCTTATTTCTTTCTTCTCATTCAATTTGTAACGACATGTTTCCTCCTTCAACCACTTCCCCAATTTCACTCAATTCCAATTAATCAAAATCATCAGAACCAGCTCCTGAATCAATATTATCTTCATCTTCATCCATATCATCCTCATCGTCATCATCATCATCATCATCATTATCGTCGTCATCATCATCTGCATCACCACCAATACCTTCAGAATCAAAATCAAAATCTGAATTTCTATTCTTAAGATGTTGTTCATCATCATCGGTAGCTTTACTCTCTTTCCCACCTCCTCCTACTATTAACTCAGACCTGTCTATTCTATTCACTGTCTATTACATTCTGTAACAATTTCAACCTAACCTAAAATCGAAAGAAAATCATTGAACAAAATCAAAAATGGTGAAGAAAAAAGAGAAAAAGAAAGATGAAAAGATCGGAAAAAAAACTTAAGAAAACAATGAAGAAACAAGATTCTCCAAAGGTAAATCGAAGTTTCATTGTTCTTCAGTGATTATTTATGGTTGAAAATCAACATGCATCAATGATTTTTGGTTTCATAATTTTGGTTTCACAATTTTGGTTTCATCAATGAATTTGCTTAATTAGGTTTTATTTCTTATCATCTGTTTGTATCATAAAATAGGTTTAGGTTTCATCTGTTTCGAAATCACTACAATTACATTTGTTTTCACCTTATTTATTCACGATTCAATTATGTTCAGTTTTGATTTCATCATTTTCACTGTATGGTTGAAACCAACTTTGTTGGTGTTTTTTTTACTTAATGTCTATTTTGATGGAACCGAAATTGGTTACATCATTTTCACTGTATGGTTGAAACCAACTCTGTTGGTGTTTTTTACTTAATGGCTATTTTGATGGAACCAAAATTGGTTTCATCATTTTCACTGTTGGTTTTTTTTGGTGTTTTTTTACTTAATGGCTATTTTGATGGAACCGAAATTGGTTTCATCATTTTCACTGTATGGTTGAAACCAACTTTGTTGGTATTTTTTTACTTCATGACTATTTTGATGGAACCAAAACTGGTTTCATCATTTTACCGTATGGTTGAAACCAACTTTGTTGGTGCTTATGGTTTACTACTGGTTTAACATCAGGGAAAAAAATAGAACTGTATAGGTGCTCGTTGTATCATTTGTGTGCGGAGGCACCTACCATAAAAGCTTTGATACAAAAAAAAGGAAAAACACATGAAGGCCCTCGTTGCTTGTCCATTTTGGTGTTTCTTCAAACAGTTCTACGAAGGTACACTATAAGAAGAAAAATGAAGAAATGACGAAATCAATTCAGATGATCTTAGGGTCATATTATAAGAGTGTGAAACGTGTGAAACCAGATTGTTTTAAGTTAATAAGAGAAAATAACATGATATTACAGACCACACCGGAACAATTCTCTGTGCTTTTTGGTCTACAAATGATGAAGGATGTTGATATAGCCAAAATGATGAGTTGAAGAAAAAAGTAAACATGTTTGTGGTTGAGTACTTTAAGGGAGATAAGAAGATGTTTGAGAAAAACTTATATTATGAGAGTTATGATGGAAACTGCAGCGGATGAAACCAAAGTTGAAGAATTCGTCAAGTTATTCGTCATCTATCTCTTGGTATCAATATTTGTCCCAAACAAAGGTGGGCAGAATCTGACATCAAAATACTTATACCAAGTATTTGAGATGAATAAGGTGTGTTGGCCAGATATTTTCCATGAGTATCTAATTGAGTCTATAATAAAAGCAAAATAAGTTGATGATGTATCTGGTTGCGTAATTTACCCATTGGTAAGTTAATTTTTGTTTCTTTTGATCCATAAGTTGTTTGTTTTTTATTTTTCCCGAGTTTGATTACTAATTTGAATGTTGTGTATTTTTTTTTCAGTATTGGTTTGTCGAGACGTCAAACATCACCTTAAGACAGGATGCGCACGACATGTATGTAAGGTTCGCTACATGGAACCCAGATGAAATATGCAAGGCAGTAGTGAATAATTTCGATGATCTTAGCAAAAAAACAGAAATTTTCTAAAAGGTAAAAACAACAATAGTTCTTGTTTGTTTATACTTTTTAATATCTGAGACTTAAAAATTTCCATCAGTTATTTGGTTCCACCTTATTCTAAATGAAAAAAATGATGGAACCAAAAAAGGTTCCATCCTTTATTTAATTCCACTTTATTCCAGATGAAAAAAATGATGAAATCAAAAAAAGTTCCATCATTTTCTTATGTTCTGCAGATGAATGTGGGTCACCGTCAGGGATCGTTCTTGCTTCCATATAATGAACAAGAAATACGTTTGGTCCAGTGCATAGAGGAAGAAGATATTCATGTTGAAGAGTATATTGATCGTGAACTGCAGGTTGGTGATGGCAATGACGAGCGTGCTTCAAGTGAAGAGAATGTTGGTGCTAGAAATGAAGAGCCTGCACAAAATGAAGAGAATGTTAGAACTGGAAATGAAGATAACCCTTACAAAGCTAAATATAAGTGGGCGAGAATTTTGATTGAAAAACTTACAACCATTAGTAACAATGGGCTTTATGAAGAAGATCAATGAATACTGGCCAAATATGATGCCGAGGAGAGGTTACAACCAGTGAAGGAGACTTACGTGAGACAAAAATGTAAAAGAGATGAAACATAAGCGGTTCCAAACCATGAAGAAACGGTACCTGAAACGGCCATGAAGAACATGTGGAGGTGATATGTTAATCGTAGATGTGTTAAATATGATCTTGTTTATTTGTGTGTGTTGGGTTAATGATAGTTCCATTAGAATAGATTGGTATGAATTTATTTTTTAATGAAACCAGAAAAGTTTCATTTAAGAATTATATTAAGTTAGATATTTTAATATTGCTGAATATGATAAGCAAAGCTATAAATATTGTGGATGACATGATAGAAAAATAAAGGGTTTTGCGGCAAGAAGAAACACAACAAGATGCTGGCGATGTTGTGATTGAACCAAAAAAGAAAAAGTATGACAATGTTGTTTTTGAAGATAATGCTGAGGTGATAATTTACTTTGATTTGATTTGTTTGTTGTCAATAAATCTGATTTTTTTAAACTCAATAAATCTTGCAGGTATTGAATCTGTATGAAGAAACACAACAAGATGATGCGATGGAACTAAAAAAGTTTCAACACATGAAGTTCAGATTCAAGGTTTGATCAAATATTTTGAAGGTTGTTTGTTGGAACCAGAAAAGGTTTCATCATCTGAAGGCAAAGTTCAGGAGCAACAAGTGATGGAACCAGAAAAGGTTTCATCATCTAAAGAAAAAGTTCAACGGATGATTGAAGAGGTTTCAGAGTTAACTCCGAACACAATTGAAGAATTGAAGGTGGCTGAGCAAGTTGAATCTGAAATCAACAAATCAAAGCAACTGACAGATAATGTAATAGAAGAAGTTTTGGAGATAACTCCAAACACAACTGAAGATATCAAGGTGGCTGAACAAGTTGAATCTTCTTTGTCGAAGACTGGATCGAAGAGTGTAATAGAAGAAGTTTTTGAATTGACTCCAAACACAATAGAAGATATCAAGGTGGATTAGAAGGTAGAATTGGAAGCCAAGAAAACTTCTTCGTCAAAGCCAGAGATCGAGATTGAAGTGTCAACCCAGGGTTCAATTGATGAAAGTGTTCTTCAATAAATGAAAGATGAATATGCAATGAAGGGTTCTACAACAAAGCCAGAAAGTAAAGGCATGTGCTACTACTCAGTTATACACATGGCAAAAGATGTAATTGATTTAGAAGATGATATGCCTCATTTCAGTTTGGGATTGACGCAAAGTGACAGTGACAAAGAAGATATTGAGCATGAAGACGTCAGTCCCAAACAAAAGGTGAGTAACATAATATCAAGAATGAGGAAAATAAAAGGAATATGAAAGCACCTGTTAAGATGCAGGATTATACACCTGGGAAAAAGATTCGTTGTGTTAGCAGAAAGCACTTTCAAAAGTCGCAGAAGAAACAAACGGAAAAAAAAAGAGGTGAAGTTGAAAGCAGTTAACAACTTGAAGATTATGCAGGTACTCGATTCAAATTAGAAACCGCTCGAGTGAAGATATTTTAAAATGAATAATGAAAGGTAAGTGGCATTAATGATTTTGAGTTTTTTGGTTTCATAATTTCAGTGTTGAAACCAAAATGAGAATACATTTCTTTCGGTTTCTTTTCTTCTTCTTTAATCATTAATTTGTTTTTCAACAATTTAACAACAGTGACATGGCATGGGAGAAAAAAAAGAGCTTGGATTGTACATAACGGGAAGGAATATGAATAACTTGATAGGAAAGGGTGACGTCGCCAGAAATATGATTGAATTCTACATGCTGAAATTGGAAAAGAACATATCAAAGAAAAAGTTGAAACCAGATGGTACTCTTAAGTATAAAAGAGCAGTTTTTCTAAGCACATATGTCTATTTTAGTTTTCTCTAAATTCTCTTATACAAGTGTTTTTCTGAAACCTAATTAGAACTTGATTTTTGATTTTTTATTGAATTTCAGACATTACACTCAATCGGGCAAAATTGTCGCTCTGTAATTGAAGCTTTCATCGACAAGATGGATTACAATCCAGAATTTATATTCTTTCCATTCCTCACAAAACTTAGTGAAAAGTTGTACCATTGGACATTGCTAGCTTTTGATAATTAGACTGGAGAATTCTCTCACTACAACTCCATAGCTGAAACTGAAGACGAATGCTGCAAAAGTGCTGAAAGCATGAAAGAAAGAATGGTGTCAGCATTCAAACAACATGTTTCAAATCTCTCACTAGACCCTGCAAGTCAATCAAAAAAATTCATTTTGAACACCCCTTTGTGCTGTTAGCAAGATGTGTAAGTGCTTTAAAAGAACTTGTGTTTAGAGATCTTCTCTTCACTATCTTCATTTCACTCCTTTTTTGTTTTGTTCAATTTAAAGATCTTGTTTTGTTAATTTCAAGAATAATTGCGGCCTTCATGTTTGCTATTACATGAAGAGCCTCTTGAAAGGAAATTTTTCTTCTGAAGCGCATATAAAGTAAAAGGTGCAGAATATGAGGCCAAAGTTGGCCTGCAAGATCCTCCTTGACAAAGGTGCAGACTATGAGGCCAAAGTTGTAACTCAAAGTTGACAGTTTTAGTTTTCAATTAAAAAAATTGCAGTTTTAGTTTAGTTTAAAGTACTTGTGTAATGATTTTAGTTTTTGTTTAAAATACTTGGAACTTTTATAAAAACATCTCAGTCTGTATGTTTATAAAGATCTCAGTTGATAAAACAAAATTTTTGAAACCAAAAAGTGTTTCAACATAATGCAGAAAAGCTAAAACCTTGGGCATTGAACAAACATATCACAGACATAAACAAAAATGATGGAACAAAAAAATATTCAATCATTTTTTTGGCTTCATCTTATTCAAGATGAAAAAAATGATTGAACCAGAAAAAGTTCCATCATTTTGTTGTATTCATCTTATTCCAGATGAAAAAAATGATGGAACCAAAAAAAGTTTCATCATATTAGAGATGAAAAAAATACTGAAGCATGTGACAAACTATGATTCCAACAAATTATAAAAGCCTGCAACTCTGACAAACTTAATCTAAAATAAACAAACATGAAACACCTGCATCAAATTAACATGTTTAACTGTAAAAAATATATAAAAAAGAATAAATCAGAAATATAGATTAAAACATATAGTAGTCTAAACGAAAACTGAAATGAAAATTGATGAATTGTAGTCAAAATGACTTCAAATATGATGTGCAGGCCATGTCCTTCGGTTATGGGTAGTCAAAACATGGCAGCTACCACAAGTTCTCATCTTCTTATTGGGAACTGAACCTGTATTAGGAATTCTCTTCTTCTTCCTTGGACGACCTGATTGTGGTAGAGCTTCAGGACCAAGAACAACAGATTTTGGAGATACACTCGCAGGATTTTCAACTGTGGGGACATGATTAATTTCTCTTGCGTAGGATTCACGGTAGAACTTTACTGTAAAGTAGAATTCGACATACTTATACGAATCTTCTTCATTTATCATGATACAACGGATAGCATGGGCACAAGGGAAATTGTTAATGCGCCAGCGGTTGCAAGAACATGTTCTTCTTTGCAAATCGACCTTTTGTGCTAATGTCGAATGAGCTTAAAACATATATTGCGACGACTTGGTGACACTGTATTCACGGTCGTGCATCTTGTTGTTGTAGATCTCAATTTCAAATTCTGGACATAAAGTTTCTCGCCACTTCAATAAGGTTGCACATTCCTCACGACGTACACACATTTGATTCATAAGCTTCACTCTGATCTCATCAACCATGATGGCTATAGGCTTCTCTCTCTCTTCAAGGATCCAACTATTGAAACTCTCAGCGATATTCGAACACAACCTACCATAACGGCGACCGAGAAATAAACACTTGCTCATTTATCAATCGGAGCTCTACTCAGATAATCTTGTAACTTCTGATTTTTGACCTGCAGCAACTTCTTCCAGTTCTCTGAAAAATTCTGTATGTGTATTATTATACGTACATTTTTCAAACAATCCCATCACATAATTTTTATAAACCTTATTTTCCTTCGACAAGTATGTATTGATATTGTTCTTCATATGCCAATAACACCAACTATGAACAACATCAATGAATACAACAGAAATTTGATTCACCAAACCACTACCTCGATCACTCACAAAAGTAAGTTTTTTGCGCAGAGAGAAAGGACTCTATTCAAATTCTCCAAAAACCATTTCCAGTTCGCGTCATTCTCCAATGAAACCACAACATAAGCTAATGGATAGATTTCTGAAACATAACAGGAAAAAATGTCTTAGCATATAAAAATGATGAAACCAACAGAAACAAATAGAATGTTTAAGAAACTTATTGTCATTCCCGGTTAGACCTGTTGCTGCCATGATATGACCAAGGTATTTGCTCTTCAAATGAGATGCATCAAGGAATAATAAAGGACGACAATAATTAAATCCACGAATGCACGCTCCGAAAGAGATAAACAATCTCTGAAATTTTTGAGTCCCATTTTTAACTTTCAAAACAACACGAGATCCGGGATTGGTTTCAGTCAATTTCTTGGTATACCATTTAAAGTAGATAAATGATTTCTCGTTCTCTCCCCATGTAATATTCAATACATGCCTCTTCCCTGCATATGCATAATAATGACTAATGTCAAAGCCATACTCTCTTGTAAACTGGTTCATAATATCCTTAGTCTTCTTCTTTGGATTCTGTTTAATCTCTTCGAGAATCAAGCTACTAATTAGTTTCTTCGACACATGTGGTCTGTTTACAACTCCACCACAACAAGTATGCTTCTTATTTAACTCCTTGATAATAAAAGGACTACATTCAACACCATCAATAGAAACAACATATATATGCCATTCACATTTATCTTCTTCCTTCTTAGCACAACATGCACCAATCCTCAACTTCTCATTCCTTGTCTTCTTGAATGAGTACCCATATGCTGCATGATATTTCAATAAATCAGAACGAACTTGTTGAACACCTCCCGTAAACACCTGATTGACACCCTGAAAAATGCCTACCAAAGTGCAGACTTCAACGGTTCTTTAACTTTATTACAGATATCATAATCAACTAAATTTGTAAGTCCTGCATGCTCGAAAGGTATAATTCCTACACTTCATGGCTGCTCAAAAGGCATAATTACTGAACTTCCTGAACTAGAACTAGAAGACTTATCTCTATGCCTTACATATAACTCAAGAGATGGAGGCTTATTAAACAAAGTAAATAGAGCAACCGATTGGAGATCAAAATCACAATTGATAACCTTTTGCTGATCACCAACTATGTGGAAAATTTCTATAGAAAGAACAGAGAATTGACACCAACTTTAACATATACTACCTTCAAATAAAAAACAGATGCTTGTAGACCAATACGAAATGATAATGTATCCTCTTTGTGAGATATAATTGCGAGAACAAATTCCATAATATACGGGACAAGTATGAAACCAAAAAAAGTTTCACTAGATGTGAATATCAACAACAACAACAACAAAATTTGAATAAGAACATCAACAACATAACAATTTTCATTCCAATAGATTTGAATAAGAACATCAACAACATAACCAAAGAAATCGTAAAAACAAATGGATTTGAGTTTCGTAATCAACAAAAACTCAAAAGTTCAAACAAAAAAAAAACAAAATCGATTACCTGAAAAGTTAAATTCCAGTATCCGATGAATGATTGAACCAAAACAATAGCTTGAGCCGAATGAGAATATGATCAAATTGGAAAGATAAACTGTAACTTCAGTTGGATTCTTCAAACCAATATTTAATCTCACTGATGAATGATTCGAAGAACAAACTGAAAAGTTTCATAATCAATATCAACTCGAAAATTAAAATACAACCAAAATCATAATAAGAAAATCAAAATCAAGTAAAATAAAAATCAAAATTACCCGATGAATGATTCGGCTACTTGTAACTTGTCTTCTCTTCTTCAGTTAAACTGAAACGAAAACGAGATCTGAAGCTGAGACTTAGTTCAATCGATTTATTTGGAGAAGATCTGTTTGAATTGAAACCCTATAATCTAAGAAAAAACGAAGATTTTGAGAGAGAATTTTTTTTTCTTCCTGAATCTGATTTGGTTATATTTGGAGAAGATTTGATTTTCTCTCACTAAAGATTTGATTTCCGCCAATATTTTCTTTTGAAACACATAAATCATATAGGGAAGGCAGCTTGGGTATTTTAAAATTAACTAAAAACTAAAATTACACATTATTAGAGGAAATAGAGTTTTTGTATCATTTATATTTCAAATGGTTTTTATTTTAAAAAAATAATATGAGAGGAGTTTTTATATACTAAGTATGGACACCTTGGTTTTTTACTACAAATTATGTTGTGGATATCTAGATTTTTTTTTTCAATTGTCAATCATCATTCATTCACCTTCTACATGATCTAGTTATAGAAACTCTTCGACACTCGGTTGATATAATCAAATCATTCACCGGACCTAGCTATTTATATATACGGTGAAAATTTTCTAGCCTAATTTATTACTTTTTAATATATCAAAATCCCAAAATTAATTGATGTAAAAGTTGATTACAAATTTAGTTGATTACAGTTTAATCTTTTACTCAAATTTAGAAATTATTTTTAAATCTTTTAACAAACAAAAACAATTATAAAGAAAAAAACTCAAAAAAATCCTTTCTTACTTCACTAAATTATTTCTTATATATACTCTCAACAACGTCCGATGAAATAATTTTTTTTTTAAAACAATATTGTTTTCTCTCTTTCCAAGGTGCATTCTCTTTATATGTGAAAATAATTTTTTTATAATCAACAACCTAAATACTCAATACCATCCCTCATTACAGAATAAAAGTAGTACTGGTAGAGTTTACCCTCTTCCCCATTAGCTGGTAAGCGTAACCGTGCCCTCTCATTGGTGTAGAGTAAAGTCATTCGTGTCTGTTGGATGAAGTTTGGTGTTGTATTGTGCGTTGATAGGGGAATGTATGATGAAGATTGAATGTGTTGTTGTTACTTACCCTACATATGCTCTCATAGATTGCGCTGTCTAGCCGTTGGATTTTCGATACTTGGGTTTGGACGAATGGAAATTTAATTCGTATGTTTACTCCACGTTTACACATTTTCATATAATCTCGAATCTTTAAATTTTTGAGTAAACTGGGAGCGTCGATCTAACGAGTATGTTTTATAAATAGTATGTTTATCTTTATTTAGAATATCTACAGAAATTTATAAAAAATATTAGGCTTATCTAATATTAAAAAAAATATAATTTTCCTTAATTTGTGAATCTTTTTTTCCTAATAAAATTAGTGAAATTTTTTTCCGTTTATTTTAAACATATGATGCCATATTTATTAAAAAAGGATAGATAAAAAGATATTTAGAACTAAATCAAGGATATAAAATAAAGAATAGACTACCTACCTTTACTAAGTGGTCGTCAAGATTTAGTTGGGAAGGAAACAAAGAGCGACTGAGATTTATCTAGGGATAATATGTTGGTCCGGATCTCTTTGGATGAGATATAAAGGGTCAGGATTATTATTCTATTTGGACAAGTTAGTGAGAAATTTGCGTAAATGTTTACAAACTCAGGGGAATAGTAGACTTACACCCTCGGAAAAATGACGCGATTGACCCTCCGTGTATTCTCTTATCCTTCAGTTTGTATCGTACAAGGGTATATCTATAACATATCACTTCTTCCCCTACGTTCTTCCCTATCATTTTCAGAAAAACAATTCTCTCCATCAAAATCTCTTCTTTCATCTTCATCACCATGACAGAAAGTCAATTCATACAACCGATTTCTCATTCTATATTTCGAATTTAGAGCACATGGTTTTGATTTGATTCAGTCATCATCTAACCTATAACCCTAAATTCAAAAATTGGGTAAATTATTTTACAGAAAAACATAAACTCCTCCCTAATCTCACTTATGACTTTCCCTTTCCCTGTTCTCTTTCGATTTTTTTTTTCTTTTCATCGTCTTTTTCTTCGTTCATTGGTAGTTTGTGATTTTCCTGCCTATTTTATTGGTTTGTTAATAGGTACACAAAACATTCCATCCGACCATCAGGTACGATTTTTACAGACTCTCTGTTAGAACCCTAATCTAATTAACTAACTTTTTTGTTTTTTTGTCTCAGAAATCAATGATGTGATTAATATTGACTCTTTTGTATTGTTTGTCTCAGTGATTAATATTGATTCACAGTAGTGTTTATCTTGAAAGAAGAAATCCATGGAGAACAGGTAACATGAACCAAGGTTTATGCTCTTTCGCCCTGATCTAATTGATTTTGCAGCTGTTATTTAGTTTATTGTTGTAGAGTAAGAGTCTTAATATAGGTTAATATTGCATACGAATACATGTTACATAGTGAGTCAGTGTATTTATCTGCATTTGTCATTGTTTTTGTCCCTGTTTTTCTTTTTTTTTTTTTTTTTTTTTTGATGTTAAAAAAAAAAATGCAATAACCTCAATCTTATATTTGTCCTTCAGTTGCTAAAGTATCTGTTCAAATAATTTGTTGTATTTATTCATTCGTTTTGTTATGTTCTGGACATTTATTTGCAAAGATTAGTCAAGTCGGTCTTGATCATTAGCTATATGGTTTTGGTAAGTTGTGTGCAGAAATTTGGTTGTTTCGTGAAGTTAGTGCTACAATGTTGCTTATTGTGAAGTTTGCTTATTGGTACTTCAAAAATCACATCGTCTCTATCTTCGATCTTCAATCTTCAGTGGTTTCTATATTTTTACATTATTTCTTTTCGTTTCGATTCTACCGATTTTGATGAAATGTTCAATATTTAGGTTACTGCCAAGGTAGTTTACAAAAGTGTTGTGCCTTTTATCCATGTCTGTCTTTTGGTTTGGCAAGCTAATGTGAAAAGGTAGTTACCAAGGTCTTTTAAAATGTTGTCTTGGAAAGTTTGTAGTTCTTATGTGTAACTCCCAAGTCATCATCGTGGTGTACATGAGTGGGGTTGGCGGTGGAAATGAAGGGTGGAATCGTGGCTTTTGCTTTATTCTCTTACAAATTTATTACCATGTAATAATCAGTTCCATACTAATTATGTATATCAATGGTGTTATTAGGGATACTGAGGATGTTATCTGTTGAATTTGTTTGGTAATCTTCATACATCCTTCGGTAAGTCGTGTATGCTGTAGCGTTGCAGACGTTGTATCTATGTCTTATTTTCCGCACGAGCGAAAGAGATGTTTAGGATGGACTTGCACAAAATCCATCATTGAAAACCCATGGCTAAATGAAGGCTTAACTGAGAGTCTAATGCATTTTTTTTTAGTCTAATTCATTCTTTCATAAAATCGTTGGATGATCAGCATGGTCGAGAAAAAACGTAGAGTTTTTGGTTAAGTTCTCTGATTCTTTTCTGTAACCTACTTATTCATTTGTGAAACTCCGTAGCGAAGCTCGAATACTCCTTAATTGGTAAATCGATTCTTCAGTAATTATGCATCTCTCAGTTTAACTTAGGACATGCATTAGAATGTATTCGCAGCGCTCTTCAAGCAGGGCAACCGTGTTTTCAACCAAACAATATCCAGAGACATTCTTTCTATGCCTACAATGATTATTTCCATAGGATGCAGAGTGCTGGTGGGACCTGTGACTTTGGTGGTACTGCCACTACTACCAGTGTTGATCCAAGTAAGTTCTCTCACGTTCCTTACGAGTAACCTGAAATCTACACCATTAATTGTAATGGGTTAGTGGAGTGATGCCTAAGGTAAGGTCATTCATGTTCTTCAAAAATAAACGCATGGAATCTCTGTTTAAAATAATAGTTTTTTTAATAGTATTTAAGGGATCGTTGATTAATCGTACTTAATTGGTATAGATTTCAGGCATTATTTTGATCCTCAAATTGCGATCAGTGCAGACACAAGGTCCCTCTCTCTCATGTGGATTTGTGCAGAGTTTAAACTTGCAAGCTTAAGTTCTAATTTGCAACGGTGGATATAAATGTTTTGGTTTGGCTTCACCATTTGAATTTTCTTACAGTTGGGTTAGAGTTTAGTCTAAAAGGGTGGTATAATGAATAACCTAATTTTTATCGATTTTTCAGTTAGTACTTGACTTTGTTTAGTGAGGGTTTTATTCGTAAAATATAATAGTAAAAAATGTAAGCTAAAATCCATGATGATGATCATTTTAATATAATGCACTTCGACATATTATGTTTTCATTTGTTCTTTTTTCTGCACATTTAAATCATCCCTGAAGATTAAGATTTCCTTCTGATGTCAAATTTGTGCTTCTCCAATTTCGATTACTCCTCTAATTACAGGTTATTTATTACTGTTCCAGGATCAACTATTTCTCCGAGACGGTTGATGGATAGGAATTCAATTGCTTACAGGCTAACAATCGAAGTCGAACTTCAGAAGTACATATTGTTGTATCAAAATTTTTTATTTATGTTTTCATCATGTGTTTTTCCATTATGTCAGGGTTAACTCCATTTTTTTGACAATTATCTGCAATAATTTGCAATTGGATCGAATATGAGTTATAAAAATAGGATTATATTTATTCTTGGTATGAATTAGTTTGAAATTGTTTTTAAGGCTAATGATCATATTGTTTGATGAAGGTGTTACTATTTGATATAAGGCAAAGCTGATGTTTTCACAGGAAGAGGAATTCTAACTTTTCTACAAATTTTGTAGCTTCAAAGAAATTCCAAGCAAAGAGAAGATGATGAATCGTAAAAAGTAAGTCATCCCATCTTATTTTGTTGTTGTTTCCTTCATGAATAAGGGGGATTTCTTATTACATTGAAAGTAGGGTTTTTATCATGAATAAGGGGTTTTCTTATTTCATTGAAATTTAAAATTTTATCATGAATTAGGGATTTTCTTATTACATTGAATTGGTTTTTTTTTTTATCATGAATTAGAGGATTTCTTATTACATTTAACTTTTTGAAATTTGGTTGGGCGAGTGGTAGAGGAGTAAAAGTGAAGGAAGAACCCTAACTTTTTTAATTGTTTGATGAAGGTTCTACTGTTTTAATGTACTGGAAAGTTGATATTGTTGCTTTTATCGGATGAGGTTTTCTAAATTTGGTTGTTGTTGTTGTCGTCCAGCAAAATAGCGAAAGGAAGACAGCTGTGACATTTCGTACTTGGCTGCGAAGGTTAAATCTTGCAACCTAGCTTTAACTTTATACTATTATTTTAATGTTTTTTTGAAATTACTTTAATTTTATTTTGCATTGTGTATGGAGTTTGTTAATATGGATTGAAAATTCGCGTCCGTTTTCCTTCGTTCGGAGCAAATATCCCTATTTTTATTCTACTTTGTACATGTTTTATTTTTATTTTTTGCAGATTCAAAATATCCCACAATCAACAAAAACAACAACTGTAACAACCCCATCACAAATACTGTCATTTCTAGAACCGACAACAACAACAACAACATCAACAACAACCCCACAACCAAGAATTAAAGAATACCAGCTACTATATAACACTGTAATGCAGCCACCAAAATACAATTAATCTACAGAGGTTATATGGTCGATATTTTGTTTTTTCGTACATCCTTTGACTTCATTGTACGATAACTTCTTTCATTGAACACTGGGGTTAATTAGATAAACTTTAGTATATCTTATGCAGCTACACTTTAAGGAAAATGACGTGTGCAATAGGCTGTGGCAGACTACCTGGATTATCCCTGTTTTCTGGCAAGTCTTATCGTTTTCTGTCTTGTGAGTCATATGTGCACTTCGGGCACCATCGTTGAATTCAACATGATGAGCCCCTTTTTTTTCATCCGTTAGATGCCAATATCTGATCTGGTTATATTTGAACACCTATCTCCATGTGTCTGGTTTTAAGTAGGACTCCTTATTCTTTGAGCAGGATGCTAATTTCTAATATTTTCTTCAACTTTATTGCAGCAAATATACAGTGGCGAGGAAAAAGCTTTTGGAACATCTTCGTAACTTTTTATTGACGAGTGGTTAAGAATATCAATTGACGTCATCGTCGTTATCAGGTTCTTAGATACGTTTTCTTATCATCATACATTCCTATTGTTGTTTCTAATGAATGTTGTTAACTGATATGTTTTGAAATTACATTCTTTTGCAACATGGAGATTAGGCGCCCTGTAACAAGTAACAGTGCAGTAGCACCCACCATAAAAGGAAAAATTAAAAGTACCACACGTTGCTGCTTATGGCTTGGCAAAGGGAATCCTATATGTACACCCCAATGAATATATTGCTTCAACTACAACTGATGTTAAAGGTTATCATACGAATTAGGTAACCATTGTGCTTTCTCATATTTTTATTACATTGGTCTTTGATATACATTCCGAATGAGTCACACAAAGCATAACTACTTCACATTTGATTGACACAATTGTAGTTTTAAGCTTATCTCTGGCTCATCCTCTATCATGTGAGTTATGTAATACTACCAACAATTGAAAGTTGGTTTCACTCCAGACCATGCGTGTTCTGTGATGCAATAGTATTATGCTTGAATCAATAATGTTGCATTCAGGTCGTTTAGGGTATTCAGAACGATGCATTTCATGTTTTTGATTTTGAATTTAGGATTGAAGTTAACGAGTGTTTTTGTGATCTTGGTATTTTATGCCGGGGTTCAGTTGTATTGTACTGCTCATGAGTTTTGTTAAAGGCTAGATAGAATTAATAAGGATAGTCATGATGTTGGGTAACTCTATCCTAGCTATCTGTTGTTTTTTTTTTATGTTAATGGCTGGAGTTAGAGATCCCTGTTTATTGTAGCAGAACAAAGTGAGAAACATGAACATAGAAAGAAATAATTTTTTATATTCTAAATTAGATAATCCCATGAGTGCATAAACTACATCACTATTATAATCAACATATTACTGAACATTCAATGATACAGATAGTGGGTGTTGTTATGAAACACAATTTAATTATGTCTTGATCTCTCACTTATTCATCACTTTATGTACACAATAGGCTAAGCTAATTGCAAATCATCACAAACAACAACTAATCTTTCATTATAGTTTTTTTGTTTTCTGGCTAAGTGGGAGGAAAACTGAATCTGGCTGTTTTAGGGTGTACAATAAAATTGTACTTTCAAGTAGGTTCGAGAGATCAAGCTCGAACAGGACGAGCCTAAACCAAGAAATGCTTCGATTATAAAAATGAAAAGGATTTGGGTAGGTCTTAAGGGAGGGAAGCAAAGAAGGTTGAGAAAATATCAGTGCGATAGGTAGTATGTAAATAAGAAAGGATTCTCTGAGAGGAATCGTTAATTTTGTATGTTTTTATTTCTCCAGACTGACTGTCTTGTCTCTTCACGTTTTGAATAGATGAGAATCATCTATTTATAGTTCAAAGGAGACACTGATTTCTCGTAAGTCGTGGAATAAGGGAGAGGTGCAGAAGTGATGATTATGGAGATTATAGTGGAGTGGTGCCCGGAAAATAGGGAAGACCTGTACGACCACTACTCCTCATCCTCTCAACTGCTCTGTAACCGCGCACTACTTGTTACCTTCTTGTTCGTGGAGGTGGTGTCACCACCCACGATTTCCGTAGGACCAATACTCCAATGAGAATCCCTCCATGTTGTATTTGATATCTCGTGGAAATAGTGGAGTCATAAGCCACTATGGTTTTGATTAAGTAAAGTCAAGTCAAATGACTTGCTAAGTCAGTGAGACAAGTTGTGTGACTCACTAGATTAATAGTCAGACTAATTAGTATCGAGTCTGGGAAGTTTAATGGTCATGTACTTGCTTGAAAGTAACATAGCATATTTAATAGCTAAGTATTAGCTCAGAAGTGACTTATTGTAAGTTTAAAAGGCATTTTGAGGTCAAATGTTGTAGAGGGCTTCTTAAGCAAGGAAACCTATTAGAATTCATATAAGATTCAATATTGGATCCATATTGAGAAGAAAGGTGTAATTATGAGGAAGGTAACTCGCAAAGCTAGCACTAGCTACTTAGCGCAAATGAGAATGTGCTAGCTCTTTTAACATAAAAGGCTAATATGCTAACGTCTCAGGAATAATACCAATATGTACAACCTCTAGTAAATATCAATTATATTAAGGATAGGAAGCTAGTGTCAAGGAGGTTTGAAGTTACCACTTCAATAGTATAGTTAGCACAAAGGTGTTAGCCCTAATGCACTTGTGGCTAAGTCGTTAAGTATAAATGCGTTAGGCCAAGAGGCATGCCAAAGCTAGAAGGTTATTGGATAAGTCATGGAGGACGTAAGGACGCATTGGACACTATGGGCGCGCTAGAGAAACTTAGGCGCATTGGAACATGGCTTGGATGTATTGGCCTTGGACTCGCTAGAGAAGCTAGGGGCACATTGGCCACTATGGGACGCGTTTGAGCTAAGACGTGGAGGAGGCGAAAGACACTAAGGATGCTAGGCCGCGGAGGACGCCAAGGACGCTGAGCAGCCAGACGCATAGGAGCTGAGACATATAGGAGCTAGACGCATAGGAGCTGAGGGGCGCGCTCGAGCTAGTAGAGATGCATTGGCCTTGGGGGCGCATCAACATTGATAGAGACGTTGCTCAGGGACGCCTAGCCATGTAAGGCCGGTACTCGGGGACGCGTCAAGCTAGATCTAACCAAGAGAGTTAATGCCTTTGGCGCTAGAGTTAGGGTTAACACTTTTACTGCTAGGGTTGAGGTGCCAAGGTGGTGATGCGCTGGTTAAGGCCTTATTAGGCCAAAATGTGGTAGCTAAGACCATTTTGGGTTAGTTAGCGCTTCTCAAGTGCTAGGGTTTAGCACTAATGTGGCTAACTGGTGCCAATGCAGTGCGAAGCCAAATAACTAGTGCTAACTTGGTGTTGATAGCTGGAAAGGCTAGGGTTAGCCTAGATGGGAGGTTCAATGCGTCTATTATGTCATTGATTCCTTTGGGGCGCATCCGAGCGGAGGGACGCATTATTTGTGTCTTATATTTAAGCGAAGTGTTAAAGTAACATATTTAAGCTTAGCAGAGCAATTTGAGGAGCACTCGTTGCGAATGAAGCATTAAGCTATAATGTATTTCAGGATTTAAGCATTAGCTATTCCCGAGTTTAATGGATGTTGCTAGAACATCAATGCGAATTCGAGGCAAGTTTAAGGAATTCATACTTTGAATTTATGCGACCTGAGACTAGTTCGATATGACATGAATATTATAAGTATTGAGGAGGCTACAAGGCTAGTTTAAAATATTTTGAGAGAATATGCGTTCTTAATTTACTTGTGGA
Source organism: Papaver californicum (assembly GCA_023531435.1). NCBI lineage: Eukaryota > Viridiplantae > Streptophyta > Magnoliopsida > Ranunculales > Papaveraceae > Papaver > Papaver californicum. The sequence goes on along the minus strand of JAJJMC010015431.1, from coordinate 2,194,740 downwards.
ATATAAGTAGAGGCACAATTCTATATTAAGCATATGAGCATAAATATGCACATATATATTCTTGTTGCTTATTAGAGGGGAACTTTATAATTCTAGCCCTTGTCAAAAACTCACCATCTATATTAAGTCCCCTGCTTAGTGAGGAACAATAATTTGCATAGTAAGCACTAGATGGTGACAATATGCTTTGAATAATTATACATGCATAATTTAAATTTTAAGAATAGAGGAAGATATACTTAGCTTCTAGGATATTGAGGTGTGGATCCCTTAGCGTGAAATTTGGTTGGGGATAGTAGGCGCCCTTGTCCCTGCTTGGAGGTCTTGTCGCAGACAAGAAGAAAGGTAATTGACGCCACTCCTCTTTTTTGTAGGTTTCCCAATTGGAGAAGGACTCTTCAAGTTTGGCGCCTATATATACTCATCTTTTTTTTTTTTTTTAATCACGTCTCTTCTTTTTTTTGGTCTTTGCTCGTTAGCGGAGAAAGGTGGTTGTAGTAGCAAGTAAGAGAGCGTCACCGGCTAAGATCAAGGTAAGCACGTCCTTTTCTTCTTTCTTTGAATCGCCAACTTAGACAAGCTAGGATATTTCTTTTTATAGTAATCACATTATCTAATAGAACAAGGTTTCTAAATTTTTCTCACATATCGTATGTATATTATATCTTGATAATACTGAGAATATTATTCCATCAAAACCCTACTTTCATCATTGTTCTTCTGGAGCGAGGTAATTTTTTTTTCGGCAACGGCAACAACAACAACAATACCAGTAAGTTTAATTTGTTGATTAATAGACCAAAACATATGATAACTCTTATTTTCTTTCGTGTTGAAGTACTTATCTTGTGATTTTATGTTTTAGGCAGATAATGTTGAAGAAGAAGCAAGATGCAGAGAGGAATTGGAGAAGAAGAGAGTTGATAATGAGAAAATCACATCTTTTAAGCGATATTTTCGAGCAATTGCAAGAAGGGAGAAAACTTAACAAATGGATCGAGGTGTTCGTCCATATGCTGTGGCTTCCGATTCTGATGCGGATGAGTATCCTTCTGAGGGGGATTGTAAAGTTAACATGGCATATGAGTCTGAGTATGAATCAATATACGAAACTGAGGTTGACCGTGAAGCTAAGCGTGTTGATGCTTGGTACGACATGCAGGCGGGTCCTTCCGACCCTGAGGAGGAGACCGAAGAGGATTCAGAGAAGGACCTTGACGGGATTCCAAAAAATGACTATGAAGTAGAAGAGCTCGAAGCGGGTTCCGAAGAAGAAGACTCTGAGGAAGACCAGGAAGAACATGATTCCGACAAAGAAAGTTACGATGAACATGACTCCGACTCGGACTCCGAGTCTTTTGATTAAGTTTTAATTTAGCTTTTTCTTTTTCTCGTAGATGTCTTCTTTGAATTAAATATTTGGTATATGGACGTTATGATAGAACCATATTATAATTTTAGTTTTCTCGTAAGTTAGCATAATTGTCTTCCCTTTTTGAAATTAATGAATAAACAATCCTTATTCGAAAATTTTAGAAGTATAGTGTTTAGGAAAAACGCTGTAGAATCTTCGTACGACTTTCGTTTTGGATGATTGAACCTTCTATATTTATTATAAAACAATTTCCTGCAACCTATTAAGAAGAAATCCAGGTTTTGAGCTTGTTTAGGGGTCAAAACGACCGAATAGTAGAATCCACGAAGTATCCAGGAAAATCGTGATAGTTTTTAGACTTGACTTCGCTAGTCGTTTTTACCATAACTCTTAGATCACTTGTCCGATTGATGCGCCATTTTAACATGTTGTAGTAGACTCCAATAAAAAAAGTTTGATATAATAACCATGCCTAGATTTATCACTAATTGTTGTCAGCTTCAGAGTTTCCGAGAGGCAGTGAAAATTGTTTCCAAAGAGTTTTTTGTAAAACATCTTTTGATTGTTCCAACTCATATAATACATTGAATAACACTTTGGTGAGTACCTAAAAATTGATTCTAGGAAAAACAATATATTGTAGAAGTATTTTCTTTAGACTCGAAAATCAAAATCGTACAGGACAAGCCTAAACCACGAAAGTAGTCGTTCCGTCTTGCTTCGGTCACGGGGAAAGAAAATGGGTTGATCTTAGGGGAGGGAAACAAAGAAAGTTGAAGGAAATGAGTGTGATGAATTGTGTGTAGAAGTCATGAACTATTGGAGAAATAGTAGAGCTTGTGAGAATGATAAGCTTGTTGTGTTTTCTGAGTGGGCTAAATAACCTATTTATAATAGTTTGGGAACACACATTTTCCTTGTAAGTAATGGAGGTAGTCAAGAAATGGAGAGGTGGAAGTCATGGGGATAATGGTATAACCTCCTTGGAATCTTCGAGAAACCATTATTCCATCAACTCTTCAACCTTACCACTACTTTGTAACTTTCTCATCATGGGGTGTTGTCACGCCGCATGTTGTTGTAACCACCATACCAAAACCCCATGAAGAATCCTCCCATGTAATTGTTTTGATTTCTCGTTGAAGTTAGTGGAGTCATGGACTCAAAACTCGTGAGTAATTCATGAGTTTGTCGTAAGATAATGATATCAATGAGTTTATGCCAATGCAGTATATCAATGGTCTAGTTTTGGTGCTAGTTAGCAAAAAATGGTACTGGCATGAACGGATGAGGTTGGCGCAGCAGAGCATAGTCGTGAAGATGTGTAAAGCTAAGGGAAGAAGAGTGCTAGCGCCGCTCGCAGCATAGGCGCTAGTGTTTCCGCTAGCACTCCTAGTGGCGCATGGCATATTTGCTTTGTTAGCTTTGTTGGCTTTTTTCTGGCCTTTTAGCGCATGTGTTTGCTACTCATTGGTGTTGGGAGCGTGGCTAGGGTTTGCTAAGGCTGGCATTTGCTAATGCCATGGTTATTGCCTATGCACCACCAACTTCGGCATTCATTAATGTTGTGGCCATATTTATGGCCTGTTTAGGGTTTCTCAATTGTATGAGATTTAATGTTATCATTTATGTCTAACTTTTATACAGTGCATACAAAAAATTTCCAAGAGATTCAGCTGTGGAAGTTTGCAACTTGAGATAATACTTGATGCGACTCTGCAATTAGATGGTATGCATCTAATTAACATTTTTATTCATATATGTCATAGCCTCTATTCTGAATGTTCATAATTTTGCATAATCAACGCGTCCTGATCGATACAGATAGTTTGCATGGGCACACATGAAATAACGAGGGTTTAGATGGGTAAAACCCTTAAATTTCGAATGAGTTTATATATATAAAAGATCTATAAATATAATGCATCTATGAGCTGAATACGCATTCTCGATTCTCTTGCGGAATATAAGACGAAAATACATATTCATAATTCTGATGCCGGGTCAGAAATTTTATATATATACGTTTATTTTATGTCTCTGCAGCTGAGCAAAAGCAATATTACAATTTTCTCCCTTGTCAAAAATCCACCATCAACATTAAGTCCCCTGCTTAGCGCGGAATCAATAATGTTTCGTGGTAAGCACTAAATAGTGGTATCGATTCTGAACGAATCTTCAAATAAATAGAATTTGTAAGACAAGAAATGATTACTCATCTTTTCCCGTAATATTGTAATAGGCTTATCATATCAGCACGAGTTTTTTGGGAAGAAATTGTCTTGACAGTACCTGTGGCGCTAACGACCCTTTATAGTAGCTACATGTAGTTTTGGGTAGAACAAGGATGATCGTCTATATGAGAAAAACAAATAAGGAGAGTCACGGCCACAGATCTTGTTATATTAGAGGCGTGTATGAGATGTATCTGCACAAGCTAAGCATATTGATCCGGTCATCTAGTGAAGCCTGTCATCCCCCTCTTGACAACTGTCGGTCTTGAATCTTTGTTCAGCAGTCATGCTCAGATCTATTCTCCTCGGGATAAACTTCAGAAATTTCTACATATTTGAATTTTTAGGGTTTCCCACCTTTGTCTATTTTCACAAGAGGATGACTTTAACCATCTTCACTTTCATTCTTACCCATAACTCATAATAGCCTTGACTCATTTCATCACTGCAACATCTCTGATAACAATGGTTGCTCGAACCAAGGCAGCTCCTGTGTCAAGCGTACTACTTGAATTGCAAGTCTGGTGAGTTTCTCTTTTCTCTCAAGATTCTCATATACATATGATCATTATAATGAAGGCTTGAAGATGATTTGATTGTTATTATATTTCTAGGTTTCTAGGGTCAAGAAGGTACCACAGATACATATGCGAACTAGAAGGTTCAAGGCAATGATAAACATATTTCTTCCCCCCTTTTTTTTTTGAAACCGCCTATATTTTTTTTTAACGTATTGCTTGTTTGATTGTAGCAAGAGATGAAGATTGAACATGTTGGGATTAAGGAAAATGAGTAATTCGTACCCGTGAATAGCAAAGCAAATGTTGATGTTGGATTTAAGAATTTCTCTAACATCATGGCTTCTCTTGCGAATGCTGACTCGAGTCTTCCCATTCATGATTATCCCAACGGCGGGCTCCCCTTTGAGATGGAAATGGAGTCTTTATTTCGGAAGCATGAAGTAGTAAGAGGATTCATTGTGCCACAATGTCATGTAGACCTTTACACGGAAATATGGCAAAAGTTCGAACATATCCCTATAACATAGCTAGTGAAGAGTCATACTCCCATTCTAGTAATAGCCGTCGCCGGACTCCTCCCTGTTATTTCTGAGATGAATGATGCGCTTCCGTATACGTTACAGACTTGAAAATCTAGGAATTGGATGAGATGTTGACTACTTGTGAGGGCCTCCGTTTCAACATAAATTGGTTGCATCAGCATTTGGAGAGTGTCAAAGAGGCTCATGCAGCGGCTTTGGCAGAAGGTAAAGCCTTTGTAACACCCTGCTAATTCTGGCATTAAAATTGAATCCAGATCACGCGGTGCTACTATCTTAGGTCCATATTTTTATTTTAAAAATAAGAATAATTTAGAACTACGAAAGAAAATCCAACAAAAATTATTAAATAGTTAATTAATATTTACAAAACACTTTAAATGGTTATACTTCAAAATTAAAATAATCAAACAGTTGAAGTAAAAAAAATGTGATAACCTTGTTGAGATTAAGGGAAAACAAATTCAGCAAAAAAAACTATACATCAAGGAAGAGGTTCCACTTCTTCCCAGATACAGCATGAAACTCAAGAAAACCCCACAACTAACCCATTTATTTATTCTGCTACCTGAAAGGAAAAAAAAATCAACACAAGGTCAGATCCTTGAATTGCAAGTTCACTCTTAATCAATTATATTCACTGATAAGCATATAAGTAAAAAAAGTATCAAGTAATAATAAACATCTAAACTGTGCCAGTAGGAAGATCAGGAGACTAAGTTTCAAAATCAAATAACACAACGCTTACTCTCAGTCGTTCACTAACCATAAAACAACACGTACCAAAAATTAAACAATTGCATCTACTTCCCACCACCACATACTATTTGAACATTGATGTCCCTGAACTCCGCAAACTCAACGACAACCCCTTATATAATGTATTCTCACAAGCATGATAGCTATTGTGGCCACACCGGTACTCATAAGAGCGTTATCTATTATGATACCTGATCTCAACATATAAATTTCAACATACACATATCAACATACACATCTACTGCTCACTGGTTCTTGCAAGCCTAATAGCTTTGCGGACCTGACCTCTTACCAAGTAGATAAACAAGAATTAGTATCCAAGCATAACGAACAACCAAATAAGGATTCATATCTTCACAATACTCCAACACATACAAGACCATTTAAATCATCTTGAAATTCAGCACATAGTAATCTTCAAACACATATACACAAATCAATTCAAACTTCAACCACATACTAGGCCATTCAATAATTTACCCAGCAAACACATATGTATAACTCTGTTGTACCTATCAAATACACCATGTACACTGATATGATCATAACGAAATTTTCACCACACAATTATAACAATCTCAAGTACATCTTATACGAATTTTGAAGAAAAATAACGGTTGAATATCGAATTAGGATATGTTCTATTCGCTCAACCTATCTGAATTTTCACAAGCGTAACTACAAAATATTTGTTGTTTGAGTACCTACCGAACTCGGTTTGACTTGAAATTTTTACATCATACTCTTGACCTATATGGGTAACTATTATTAAAATTTCAGCTATTTCTAAGTAGTAAAACTATATAAACTTAGGTTTTTTGAACTGTCAGGACTCATAGATTCTGCGGAAAAGTTCTCTGACCTACAAGTATTTCAATGATGTCTCCAAGTCCGATTATCCTGAAGTTTTAAGCGAGTCTATATGACATAGTAAGGTTTAACATTCCAAAATTCACAAAAATCTAATGGTTAGATTTCAATTTATGGTTCAAACAATATTCATTCTTTTAGGTGATAGAAAAACCCTAACTCAAAATTTACCCTAGAAATATAACTTCTTTACCTAGGTTTTCAAGGGGATCAACAATTGTAACTTAATACTATGAATAGTAAAATACAAAGCAAGAACAAACTTGCCTTAGACTTGAGATCAAAGCCTAGAATCTCCTCTCATTGCTGCTAGACTAAGTCCTTCCATATACTTCACTTCTTGTGGCTGCAAAGCTTTTTTCTTCTTCTTTAAAACGAGTTGAAAATTTAATTCAACAAACTTAAACATGTGTTTATTTTATTAACCTAATTTATTTTGTTACCTAAACCCAAGTTTCTATTAGGGGCAGCCTAAGATACAAGTAATTATGGTGTTACAACCTTGGATGAAGAATCCTCCAAAATTGAAGAAATGGCCCGAGATTTGCAGACTCGTTCAAAGAAATATGATGAGAGATTGGGAAAATTGCACCACCTTAATTACCCCCTACTCAGAGATCTGTTTTAGGCTATATGATAGACATCGAAACATTCTTTTTTTTTTTTTTTTTTTTTTTTGAGTAGTTTGAATAAAGAATGTTTCAGATGAATGTAGTGGGTTTTGAATTTTGAAAGTTCAAATATATGTTTTGAAGTTATATTGAACTTGTGAGAGAAAAGGTGTTTTAGGCGTAATATTCCTTGAGCCACTTACCATTGATGACTGTCCCTACAGTTCCTCCATTCATATTTACGATCTTGTAATACCCGCTTGGCATGGCCTTGGAGATTATATAATGCCCCTCCCATTTTGGAGCAAATTTTGGAGCAGACATATCTTGTTAAATATACTTAGATGCTTTAAGTACCAGATCCCCTATTTAAAACACCCGTGGTTGTACTGCCTTATCATATGCCCATGAGATTCTGCATCAGTAAGTTTCCGCATATTTTTCTGTTTTGGCTCGTCTAGATTCGAGTACATCTAAATCTGCACTCAGGAGTTGGGTATTTCAGATTCGTCCCAATTGACCCCGCGATCCTGGCTGATGGGATTTTAATTTCTGCAGGTAGGATTGCGTCGGTCCCATATACAACAGAGTATGGTGAGGTCCCTATAGAACTTCTTGGAGAAGTTCTGTATTCCCACAAGGCCATAAGCAATTGTTCGTGCCATGTTCTTGGATGGTCAGACAATACGACTTAGAATTCTGATGAGGGTCTTGTTGGTGCTTTCGGCTTGCCCATTTCCTTGGGGGTAGTATGGTGTGGAGAATAACTGCTTGACGTCATATTCCTCGAGTAGTTTTCGGACGTGTTTATTTGCGAATAAAGTACCATTATCCATTATGATGTGCTTTGGTATCCCGAATCTGCATATTATATGTTCCTTGATGAAGGTTGCTATGGTTTCTCCGGTCATGCTTCTGAGAGGCACAACTTTGACCCATTTGGTAAAGTACTCCGTGGAAGTGAGTATGTAATCATGTTGCTTTGACAAGGATGGATTGATTTTACCAATGAGATCCAGTCCCCAACTGTAGAATGGCCAAGGGCTGCTTAACGAATGAAAAGGAAGGCTAGCTGTGTAAATGAGATTTTCGTGGATTTGACATTGGTGACATTTCTTAACAAATGCAACTGCATCATCTTCCATTGTCGGCCAGTAGTACTTCTCATGCACTTGGAGAAATAGTTTTCTCTTGCCTTGGTGTTCGCCTTCGTGTGTTTCTTTTAGGATGGTCTGAATATCTTCTCTTTCCAAAGACCACAACGAGTCTCCGCCAAAGATCTTTCGGTAAAGAATTCCTTCATGGAAGACAAATCTCTTGGCTTTTCGGATTAATCGTGTCGCTTCCCGCTTTTTGTGAGGTAGGACATTATCTTGGAGATATCTGATATATGGATCTCGCCAGTCTCCAACATGGTGTATAGTTAGTATTTTCGACTGCTGTAGCGGGATCTGACAATTAAAGCAAAACTCCTGTAAAAATTGGGACTGGGTCTCCATGGTGGGCCAATAATACCCGAGACGTTAGAGACGTCTATACAGGGTTACTATTAGTGTCCGTCCACTCATTTCATGGTGTACTCGATTAAGTTTCCCCTGTGCTTCATTATCTTCTAGAAATCTTGACAGAAATCCATCTGAGTATCTATGATATAATAACCCGTGTAACATGAAGAAATTCTTAAAATCTTTGAGACTAAATTTTCCTTGGCTATGTGAGTTACTGAGCTTTTAGATGATAGGCGTCCTCCATTCGTTGGTTTGTTCTTCATTGGGCTTGTCAATCCAGGTTGAAGGCATGGTACGCGTCTGTACAGTAAGGGTCGTCTCCGAGTCTTTGAACTGACGTTTTAAAGATAGAGTTGCCAAGCAGTCAACATGTCTGTTGTTGGCGCGTCCCGTATGTATGATTGTTTCCTCAGCAAAGTGAGTTAAGAGCTTCCGTGCTTCTTCTTTATATGGGGATAAGGTAGACTCTTTAAGAGAATATGTCCCGCTCATTTGGTTCACTAGTAACTTTGAATCTCCTCTAATTTCAAGACACGTAGCTCCAACTTGTATTGCCAGCTACAATCCTAGTAGGAAAGCTTCGTAATCGGCAGAGTTGTTGGTACACTTGTATTCCAGCTTGAACGAATATGATAAAACTTCGCAAGTTGGTGAAACTAACATAATACCTCATAAAGGTAGCATTTCCGTAGGTATAGATCTCTTTAGCCGGCACAAGCCGGTACCCAGGGGAATTTGTACCTCAAAAAAACACCTCAATTCTAGTTCTTCCTTGCATCTAATTTTATTTGTTTGATTGAAAGGTTATTTTTCATATAGTCCATTATTGTAATCCAATATAATTTGGATAAGGATATTTAATATTTAAAATCCCTTTACGATATATGAAAAAATGGCTGCAGTTTGATTAGGCTCCTCCAGTGTTGTTGCTAGGGGTAGCATAGCCATCGAAGTATAACAGTTAGGCTTCTTCTTCAGCAAGTGAGATATCTGGGAATTCTCCGGGTATATCTTCATGTGTTGTAGTATCATTATCTCCGGGAAAAGTTGTAAGTAGGTCTGCAGCTTCTTGTCCTTTTATTGCTTTTGGGAATACACACGATATGTCAAACTATGATATCTGTAGCAACCATTTTGCTGCCCGTCCTATGAGAGCAGGTTTTGACAGTAAGAATTTTATAGGTTTATCCTTAGCCATCAACACTACCTTATTTGCCAGTAGGTAATGCCGAAACTTTTGAATAACATGTACCAAGGATACACGCTATTTCAACCTTGAGATATATAAACTCGGCATCTCTCAGTGTACGACGAGATAGTAGGTGAGACATTCAGTTCCCATGTCATCTTCATGAGCTAATAGGGTTCTTATAGCAACTTCACTGAAGGATGTGTAGAGGAGTAACAGTTTTCCCGGGGTTGGAGATTTTATAACAGTAATACCCCAATTCGGAATATAATTAATGGTTTGTCATTTCCTAACACCGAGGCCTTTTCACTACAAATGGCTCAGAGTTGGAAAAAAGCTCTGCAGTTAAGCGTGCTCGGGCGGGAGTAATCCAGGGAT
>JAJJMC010015431.1:2063935-2184746 GCA_023531435.1 Papaver californicum | reverse complement strand
TTAAGCGTGCTCGGGCGGGAGTAATCCAGGGATGGGTGACCTCCTGGGAAGCTGCTGCTGGATGACCGTAGGGGTGCCCGTGAAAAAACCCACACTGCCGGATAACCGCAGTGGCTAAGTGGGGACAATATCGGGTTATTACAATAACAGTTGGTGATAGTAGTAATTGCTGGATCTGGCGAAATGCATTCTGCTGTGTAGACGATCAGATAAAACCTGCCTCTTTCTTTAGCAGGGGTGTAAACGAAGGAACAAACTGAGCTAGTCCGGGAATAAAGCGTCGAATGTATGATACCTTTCCTATGGTGGGACGGTGGTGATAGCCTTTGTTTTGGTCGGTTCCACCTTGATCCCTTCTGTTGTCACTTGAAACCCCAGAAACTTCCCAGATGAGACATCAAAGGCGCAATTCAGAGGATTCATCTTCAAGCGGTATTCGTTGCATCTCTCGAAGACTTGACGAAGTACGTCCACGTGGGATGATCTGGTTTTGGATTTTACTAATACGTCGTCGAAATAGTCTTCTACTTGCTTGTGCATCATATCGTAAAAGATTGTTTTCATGGCTCTTTGGTAAGTAACGCTGGCATTCTTTATCCAAAGGGCATCACCGTGTAATAGAAATTCCTGATAGAGGTTCGAAATGCATTTTTCTCAGCATCGTACTTGTATATTTTTATTTGATTGTAACCGCTATAACCATCCATGAACAAAAACATTCTGTGTCCGCTGGTTGTATCTACAAGCATGTCGATGTTCGGGAGAAAAAAATCATCCTTGGGACAGGAATTGTTCAAGTTCCTGAAGTCCACGGAACATCTTATTTGACCATTCTTTTTCCTGACAGGGACTATGTTAGCTAGCCATGTGGGGTGTTGGATATGCTTGATGAAGCCTGCTGCCACCAAATTCTGAATTTCGATCTTAATTTGTTCCTCAATTTCGTGCCTGAAATGTCTAAGATGTTGTTTGCCTGGTTTGGCGTCAGGATCGGCGTGCAGGTGATGGGTCACCAGTTTACAATCTAAGCATGACATTTCTTCATATATCCAAGCGAAGATGTCTTGGTATTCTTTGAGTAGAATGATAAGTTTCGTCTTCTCTTCTGGTGACAAGGCTGAACTGACTGAAACAAGCCGTAAAATTTCTTTCGTTCCTAGGTTGATGGTTTTAAGCACGTCATCCGTAGCATTCTTCCCATCTTGTAATTATCGTGGAGCGTCTTGAACTTCTCCATGGTATGGCTCTTCGCTGTGGTTGATATCTGTCGGAAGAGAGACTCTTGGTAAGTCTTCCTTGTTGATTGTTAACAACGGTGACAGAGGCAAACAACCTTTCCCTCGTTATTGCATCTAGTCACAAAGCTATGACGTTTCTTAGCAAGTGAATGATTCGCGGAGCTAGAGGTCCCATATCAGTACCTAGAAGGCCTGGTGTTTGAAGTCGTTCCTGATGAGCCAGCTCTTATGGCAGAGGTTGATGGTTCATATGCTATCGATGCCCAGTCAGGTAGCGGCGTGTTGTAGACCTTGTTGCCCAGTCATCATATATCATAGTGTAGGGTGATGGTGACGCTGTTATAGTATGATTTTCCCGTTCATCATTACTTTCACGCATTGATGGTAGGTGGAAGGAACAACTTTTTTTTCATATATCCATGGGCGCCCTAGTATCATATGATATTCAGGCTCATTCGTAGTGACATGAAATTTCACCTTGGATATGATAAGACCAACTTGTAAGTTTAAATAAACATGGCCATAGGAGTTAGTGCGGTTACCTTCAAAATATTTCATTATTATGGGATGTTGTATGATCTGGTTCTACGGAATATGGGAAGCCTTAAAAGCGTCCTGAGTGTAATGACGTTGGCATCCGCTCCTGTGTCGATAAGGGATCTTCTGAATTCAAACTCTTTGATATGAGCAGTGACATACAGGTCCCGGATGTGACCTTCTTTGGCCATCATGTCCTCTTAGGTGAAAGTGATACTATTTATAGTTGGTTTATCTGACATGGTTATTTCTGTCTCCATCGGGGATGGTGTCAGGTGTGTGTTTACAGCTATGTGGTTGAGAGCAGCAAAGGTGTCGAAATGTTGATCCTTGGAAAAGTGAAGGATCTCACATAAGTGTTCAATTAGAAACATGGCTTCTTGGTCAATCAGTTTTTCCGTAGTGGTGAAGCTCCTAATATTGTGAGGTGGAGAATCACTAGTCGAGAAATGTATCCCTAGTTTTGTGGAACCTGGGCCTCTATCAAAAGCGCTACGATACCCTACTTCTTCTATTAATTTGACGAGGGAAAAAAACAGAGCACCTACTGCATCTTCAAGTCTTGGTAGAATTCTTTCCTGAGATTCTTGTCTTTATATTAATTCATCCAAGGTGATTGGGGTTTCGGCTCCTTCGGTGGTACCGTGGCTCAGATTAGTTTTGTCATTGATTTTCGGAGAAGAGTGGTGTGCATCACCAATGTCATTGATAGGGGAAATGTTAGAATTGGTGGTAGTTAAATCTAACCTAAGACCAACCATTTTTCAGATGATTGAAGAATTGATTTTCAGATAGTTGAAATATTGGATTCGTGACCAAGAGATTGATCTCCCACTGTGCTCGCCAATTGTTAGTACCCAAAAATTGATTTTAGGAAAACAATGTACTGTAGAAGTACTTTCTTTATATTTGGAAATCAAAATCATATATGACAAGCCTAAACCATGAAAGTAGCCGTTCCACCTTGCTTCGGTCACGAGGAAATAAAATGGCTTGATCTTAGGGGAGGGAAGCAAAGAAAGTTGAAGGAAATGAGTGTGATGAATTAAGTGTAGAAGTGATGAACTATTGGAGAAATAACAGAGCTTGTGGGAATTGTAAGCTTGTTGTGTTTTCTGAATGGGCTAAGGTAGCCTATTTATAATAGTTTGAGAACACACGTTTTCCTTGTAAGTAGTGGAGGTAGTGAAGAGATGGAGAGGTGGAAGTACTGGGGATAATGGTATAATCGCCTTGGAATCTTCGGGAAACCACTACTCCATCAACTGCTTCAACCTTACCACTACTTTGTAACTTTCTCATCATGGAGTGTTGCCACGCTGCATGTTATTGTAACCGCCATACCAAAACCTCATGAAGAATCCCCCCATGTAATTATTTTAATTTCTCGTAGAAGTTAGTGGAGTCATGGACTCAAAAATCATGAGTATTTCATGAGTTTTTCGTAAGATAATGCTATCAATGAGTTTATACGAATGCAGTATAGTAATGGTTTAGTATAGTTGCTAGTTAGCAAAGAATGGTGCTGGCATGAGCGGATGAGGTTGGAGCAACAGAGCATGGGAGTGAAGACGCGTAAAGCTAATATAAGAAGAGTGCTTGTTTGGCGTGTGGCATATTGGATTTGTTGGCTTTTCTCTGGCCTTTTGGCACATGCGCGTGCTACTCATTGGTTTTAGGAGTGTGGGTAGGGTTTGCTAAGGCTGGCATTTGCTAATGCCATGATTATTGCCTATGCACCACTAGCTTTGGAATTAATTAATGTTGTGGCCATATTTATGGCCTATTTAGGGTTTTTCAATTGTATGATATTTAATGTTAGCATTTATGCTTAAGTTTTATGCAATTCATACAGAACATTTCCAAGAGATTCAGTTGTGGAAGTTTACAACTTGAGATAATGCTTGATGCGACTTTGCAATTAGATGGTATGCATCTAAGCGTTTTTGTTCAAATATGACATAACCTATATTCTGAATGTTTGCAATTTTACGTAATCAGCGCCTCCTGATCGATACAGATAGTTTGCATGAAATAACGAGGGTTTAGCTGGGTAAAACCCTGAAATTTCGAAGGTGTATATATATATATGTATAAAAGATATATGAAGATAATTTAACTATAAGATGAATACGCGTTCTCGATTCTCTTGCGGAATATAAGACGAAAGTACATATTCATAATTCTGACACTGAGTAAGAAATTTTATACATATACGTTTATTTTATATCTCTGCAGCTGAGCAAAGGTAATATTACAATTTTCTTCCTTGTCAAATATCCACCATCAACAACTTTGTAATGATGTTTGTGAATATGTATGACAAGTTTTATGTTCATGCTCAATAATTTTGTGTTTGAGACATTCTGACTCAATTTGCCCATATCGTTTCTATTTTTAGGGGACAATGATCAAAATCAGAGAGTTGAACTTGCTAGTGAGGGAACGAGAATTACAGTTGATCCCGATGTAGGTAATGTCCCCTCCATACTAAAAATTATGGGGGGACCCTTTCTTGCATGCTTGTTGAAGGTAGTATTTCCCATTAAGTATCCTGGTGTAGGTGCTAACATTTGTTTTGGTTCTAGCAGGACTATTCCCGGGTACTTGTGTGTTGGGGGGGCAAGGGGGGGGGACTTTCTGTTTCATCCACTTATGGTCGCTTCCCTGTAGATAGTTTCGGGATTTTGGTGATTGGGCGTCCCTGACACATATGCTGATTCTTTTCTTCTGATAGAACTGATGTACATACATAGGTCCCTGTCTTGCTGAGAATTTATGAAATCCCCGAAGCTAAATCAAGGATGGGTTTGAGACATGAGGGATGAAAGTAAATTTCTGAGGGGCTTGAGTTATTTTTTTCAAAGGTTTGCTTGGATTTGAACCTTTATACATTTCGAAAGATTTTCGTGTGAGTTGGTTCTGATAGGTGATTCATAAGAGATTTTCTTTAAAGAAGAAATGATAATTCGACTTGATTAATGAAACCGAAATCCTAAGGATTCCCATAGTGATACTCATAGGTATTTTGGATGAATTTTAAATACTACATGAAGGAAAACAATGAAATAGGAACCACGATGCAATGTTTAGTCGAGAGCCTTGAGCCATTTGAATAACTGCCGCGATAGGTCCACTTTCTGTGGTAATCGACCTATAGTAGACGCCACTGGTAGCTTGTGAGATTTTGTATGATCCTTCCCAGTTGGAGGGACGATGGAGTCTTGAGGCTTTTAGAACCAAGTCCCCTACTCGGAAAACATTCGATCTTAATTATTTTGGCTTTGTAAACCTCTGGTTTATGTGGATGAACTTCTCCCTTAAAGTCTCCTGGACCACATATAAGAGAGAATATATTTGAGAATTCTGGTGGTTCATAAAAGACGGGAGTGCTTTCCACCCTTTTTTTGAAGTATTGAGATGGAGTGGTTATCCATTTGTAACGATAGGCTAGAGCGTGATCACCGTGAACAGTGAGGTCTAGTCCCCAATTTGCTGGCATGTGAGGATGATTCAATAATAAGGAAGCAAATTGGGTAAGAGCTACCTGAGTGAGAAAATCGGTTGACATAAAATGATACACTTTCAATTGGTAATTGGTCCCCTACCATAACTCTAAATAATTGGTATTCTTACAGGTACAAAGGTGAGTCCTTGCTAATGTTGGGTGTGACTCAAGAAATATGGCGTTTAACTCGAGGCGGGACTTCTGGTCGAGCTCTTATGATGGCTGATGATTGTTGGATCCAAGCACGTCCCAGAATCATATCATAATCGAGCTTCCCCTTGACAATGTGGAACTTGGTACTTCTTTGAGTGGTCCATGCCGCACCTATAAGAATGATATTCCCATAAACATCCCTGGTTGCTCCTCCAAGGTCTCTGTCTTTCATCGGTAAGCGTATAGCTTCTCGTCAAGTCATTCCTGCCGTTTTTTAGTCGTGACGCTGATGATATTGATATCCATGCTAGCATTAACTAGTGTCTTTCTGAACTCAATGCCTCTGAGGTTTGTCATAGTAAAGAGTCCCCGGTCACGCCCTTCATCATTCTAATTCATCATATATTCCGAGGAGGACCTGTCTCGGGCTAAGCATCCCAGTAAGAAATGGTACGTGCTCACCAGATACAAATCGGTTGAGGGCATTGAAAAGATCTTTACGCTGATCCTTTGAAAAGTGGAGGATTTCAGACATACGCTCCATCAATGATTGAAATGTTTGGTTGACCAACTCTCCGGAGATGGTAAAGCTCCTGAAAGGAAGTGGATTTTTATGAATCCCATCAGTACCCAGCTGCAATTCCCCTGATTTTATTTTCCCCTTGAAGATACGTCTCAGACCATTGCACTTGTTGGTGGGATGATTGACAAACCGATAAAAACGATAATATCTTGGGTTGGACATTTCCTTAGGAGTAGTTGGGCGTCGTATAAGTGTCAATTTAAGAATCCCTTCTTGTACACATGCTTCTAGTAGTTCAAGGACTTCTTCTATGGGAATTGGAAAATCAGGACAAGTTATGTCAGGCTTTATGTCCTCTTCTTGCAGTTGTTGTACATGTTTTTGTTGTTTCCGTGTCCCTTTAGAAGCGCCATGGGAGTGAGTGACTCATTGGGTTGGTCCCTGGTTCGAAGATGGAGTGGAAGGGAGACGCTTAGTTTGTGGTTCTTGTTGAGATAAAGCTTTTCTTTTGGGTCCCTCGTTACTGACAACACTAATTGATGATTCAAAATTATATTGTTTGTTGACCTATTAATTCCCACGGGTGTCTCCACGACTTTCTTCCCTTGCTGGTCTAGTTCTCTCCAAGAGGGCATGAACAATTGTGGATAACCGTTGTGCGGCTTCATGTAACTCAGAAAAAGTCTGAAAATGTAAATTTTCTAGAAGGACGTGATAAACAGGGATCATACCATTAATACATAGTTCCATTAGTTGGTGTTCGGTCATTTTCAGATTGTGATAATCCAGTGCTTGAATTCTGAATCTTTTCACATATTTGTTGGGGTTCTCATTATTCCTCTTGAACATTCTTCCCAGGTCTGATAGGGTGATCTGCTCGGAGAAGAAGAAGCACTTCTTTTAAAATGCCATGTATTCCCAATCAGAGATATTGTTGGGAGTTATAGGCTCTTCCAGTAAGATACTTTAAGAATTCTTTAAGGCACAACACATGATTATATTCATGTCCCCCGAGGGATTCGATAAATCAAGAGATGTGTTTACGGGCATTTCCAGTTCCATCATACAAAGAGAAAGTTGGAGAAGAGTAACCTTCCGGCACAGGGATCCTTTGAATTTCAGGCGGGTAGGGAGGTTGGTGCTGATGAGCTGAGGATGAGTCCTCCTTTATATGATTTCGTTGGAGCCTCTCCAGATCTTCATGGGTGACAAAATTGGATTGTTGGTACTTCTGTGGTGGTCGACCAGGAATGATATGGACTCCTTTGTCTTTTTGATCCCAGGTGTTCCAGCACCAGCGACCGCTGCAAAGTTGATCTTGGCCTGCTTCGTTAGGCGATGACGTTGTTCTGGAGAGAGTTTCTCCGTCAGGGTCTTGAGGAAAACGAGTACTTCTTTCTGGATAATGGCCATTTCTACCTGAGTTCTGGAAAAAACTTCTTGTATCTTTATCAGATCATCTATGTAGACCGGAGTTTGAGTATTTTCGGTGTCTTCGGCGGTCTGTTACCAGAGGAGGCGTAGTAGTAGAATTGGTATGGGAAGATTCAGTAGCAATAAGGGTGTTTTCAAAATCACCGCCACCAGTACTACCTAAACCAACTATAGGGGTTGTAACTGCTCCAGACCTAAGATCCACCATCTTGAATAATTGAAAATTGGATTTTACAATTTAGAGGTTGATCTCCCATTATGGTCGCCAATTGTTTTAGGGTGAAAACAAATATACAGTAAAATTGTACTTTCAAGTAGGTTCCAGGGATCAAGCTCGAATAGGACGAGCCTAAACCAAGAAATGGTCGTTCACTTCATGCTTTGTTACAAAAATGGAAAGGATTTCGGTAGGTCTTAGGGGAGGGAAGGAAAGAAGGTAAGAAAATATCAGTGCAATAAGTAGCGTGTAAAGAAGAAAGTATTCTCTGAGAGGAATCTAATTCTGTATATTTTTGTTTCTCCAGACTGATTGTGTTGTCTCTTCTCATTTCTAATAAATAAGAATCATCTATTTATAGTTCAAAGGAGACACGCTGATTTCTCGTAAGTCGTGGAAGTTAGGGAGAAGTGGAGAAGTTATGATTATAGAGATTGTATTGAGGTGTTGCTAGGAAAATTGGGAAGACCTGTAGGAACACTACTCCTCATCCTCTCAACTGCTTTGTAACCGGACACTACTTGTTACCTTCTTGTTCGTGGAGGTGGTGTCACTACCCACGATTATCGTAAACCGCTATACCAGTACCCCACTGAGAATCCCCTTATGTTGTATTTGATATCTCGTGGAAATAGTGGAGTCATAAACCACTATAGTTTTGATTAAGTAAATCAAGTCAAATGACTTGCTAAATCAGTGAGACAAGTTATGCGACTCACTTGATTGATAGTCAGACTGATTAGTGTCGAGTATGGGAAGTTTAATGGTCATGTACTTGCTTGAAAGTAACATGACATATTTAATAGCTAAGTATTAGCTTAGAAGTTCCTTATCGTAAGTCTGAAAGGCATTTGAGGCCAAATATTGTAGAGGGATTCTTAACTAAGGAGACCTATGAGAATTCATATAAGATTCAATATTGGATCCATATGGAGAAGAAAGGTGTATTTCTGAGGAAGGTAGCTAGCAAAGCTAGCACTAGCTACTTAGCGCATATAAGAATGTGCTAGCTCCTTTAATATAAAAGGCTAATGTGCTAACGTCTCAAGAATAAAACCAATATGCACAACCTCTAGTAAATATTAATTATACTTACGCTAAGAACCTAGTGTCAAGGAGGTTTGAAGTTAGCATTTCAATAATATAGTGAGCACTAAGGTGTTAGCACTAATGCACTTGTGGCTAAGTCGTTAAGTATAAATGCGTTAGGCCAAGAGGCATGCCAGAGCTAGAAGGTTATTGGATAAGTCATAGAGGACACTAAGGACGCATTAGACACTATGGGCGCGCTAGAGAAACTTAGGCGCACTGGAACATGGCTTGGCAGGGATGCATTGGCCTTGGACTCGCTAGAGAATCTAGGGGCACATTGGCCACTATGGGACGCGCGTTTGAGCTAGGACGCGGAGGAGGACAAAGACACTAAGGATGCTAGGTCGCTGAGGAGATATACGCATAGGAGATGAGATATATAAGAGCTAGACGCATAAGAGCTAAGGGGCGTGCTAGAGCTAGTAAGGACGCAATGGGATTGGGGACGCGTCAACATTGATAGGGACGTTGCTCAGGGACGCTTAACCAAGTAAGTCCGGTACTCGAGGACGCGTTAAGCTAGAGCTAACTAAGAGAGTTAGCGCCTTTAGTAATAGAGTTAGGGTTAGCAAATTTAGTGCTAGGGTTGAGATGCCAAGGTGGTGATGCGCTGGCTAAGGCCTTATTAGGCTAAAATTTGGTGGCTAAGACCATTTTGGGTTAGTTAGCACTTCTCAAGTCATAGGGTTTAGCGTCAGGGGATTTAGTGCTTTTAGAGCTAATGTGACTAACTGGTGCCAATACGGTGCTAAGACAAATAACTAGTGCTAACTTGGCGCTGATAGGAGAAAAGGATAGGGCTAGCCTAGCTGGGAGGTTCAATGCGTCATTTATGGCATTGCTTCTTGATTGCGGCGCATCCGAGAGGAGTGGCATATTATTTGTGGTTTATATTTAAGCGAAGTATTAAAGTAACATATTTAAGCTCAGAAGACTAATTTGAGGATCATTCGTTGCGAATGAAGCGTTAAGCTATAATGTATTTCAGGGTTTTAAGCATTATCTATTCCCGAGTTTAATGGATGTTGCTAGAACATCAATGCGCAATCGAGGCAAGTTCGAGGAATTCAGCCGTGAAATTTGTGCGACTTGAGACTAGTTCGATAGGACATTAATATTATGATATTGAGGAGGCTACAAGACCAGTTTAAAATATTTAGAGAGAATTTGTGTTCTTAATTTTCTTTACGGAATATAAGTAGACGCACAATATTCTATATTAAGCATATGTGCATTTATGCACATATATATTCATGTTGCTTATCAAAGGGCAATTTTATAATTCTAACCCTTGTTAAAAACTCACCATCTACAGGCTGGTGGGAGCAAAACTGAAAGTGGCATCATTTTAATGTCACTAGGTACCGCTAATGGAACTGATGCAAGTAGCTGATATCTTTTTCCATGTCGTCGTTGCCAAGGGAAGTTGAAGCCATTGCACTTGCCCTTTCATTAAACTCGGCCTTCGTGAAATGAGTATATAAATAAGGAAGGATACTAAAACTTGGAGGGAAAAATATTAGTACAAGTTGAAAAGCTGAAGGGAACTTAGCATTTCCTCACTCTAGGTAATTTCCATGACTATAGAAATACAATAAATATGTTAGTAATTACCTTAGCTTGCATGTAGCCTTCTAGCAGGCGTCAGTTTTTTTTGTGCGCCTTGGAAGATTCAACGATGGATATCACCTATGAGACATCTTCCTCGATGGTCATATTAACTTTTTTGTTTTCGGAACACCTTGAGGATGTCTTCATCGTCAGTTTCATCAATGGTATCTGATTAAGGCTTACACAAACCAGATTCATTGATGGTCACATACATAAGCCTGCTAAAATAGACAATAAATCTGAGTAGAAGACAATCATGTATTCTTCTTAAATAAACAGTCAAATATTGACCTGAAGGTCCAGAACAAACAATCCAATTGACAGTGTTTTGAAATCCCTGAAACACCTTTGGTTCAGAATATTGCATGACTTTGAATACGTGAAATTCATGTATCCTCACAACTTTCTGACGCTACGTTAAAAAGTCTTTTCAGCCTTTCCAACCACGGTATTTCTCTTTATTATGACGACTTCCGCTGTCAAAAAATTATTTGTCATTCAATAAATTTTGAAAAGTTCAAAAATCAGTTACTTTCAAGTAGCAGGTTATAGATATCTCGAACTCCAATTGAATGGTTGATTTAATCAAAGTTCTGTTATCTGCATTGTGAGGGTATCAAATCCCAAACCGTGGTATGATATTACGGAAGGAGTTTCAGATTACAATAAAATGAGAAACACTGAAACAAAGCTTTATAAAAAGTACTGAAACAGACAGCTTCGTTGCATGATCGATATGTTGGCTGCGGGAAAGTATGGCACACTGCTCAAAACAGATAGCTTTGTTGCTTCACTGACACATAAGTTGCGGGAAAGCATGACACAATAAAGGAAACTGATAAACATCGATGCATGAGAGACACGTTTCAACTGTACAGGCTGCGGAACAAAAGAAACTAAAACATGACGAATCACTTTCAATGGCCACATGTTAGACATGCCATGATTCTAATAAGGTCGTAAGGTTCATCCAAATCCAAAACAACAACTTGAGTAAAAATCCGCAGAAGAGTTACGGGACATCAGACAGAAGTTAAAGGAAATGGAAATACGCATACAAAGTCTTGCGGAAAGCACAAAGAAGTCTTGCAGAAAACACGAACATTCCTTGCGGTATACACTACGCTCCAAAGACTGGATAAGATCAAATATGTGGAAAGTTAGATTGGAGGGACCCATGAAAATTTGTTATAAGTACCAAGCTTTCAAACAGGAATAGGGACTGGAAAAAATTTGGTTAAAATTGGACATAAGGCATAGGATCAGAGAAAAGAGTTTAGGTATGAGACTTGTGTAAATTTCATAACATAGTTGTTCTTTGATTCATTGAATTTTTATCATATGGCCTAATTTCTTTCTATAACATATAAGGATTAATAAAAAATGATACAAATTTTTTCCACCCGTGGAGATAGACAATATGATTGTCGAACCACGTTAAATTCTTGTGTTGATTCATGTTACAATTTCATGTATTTATTGCTAACATATTCTAAGTGTAAATATGTATTGATTTCATTTTAAGATATCTGATTTCATTATGTTACAAACTATGACGGTTGTGATCCAAAGACGCAAGATTTTTGGTAATCACAATTTGGCGCTAGAAACAGGGAGGTAGTAAAGAATTTATTCTACCTGTCCAAATTTTCACCTTTAAGATCTTGAATCTTATTATGTTAAAGAAAAACTCTTTTTCCTACAAATACAATGATTTAAAGTGATATTATAAAAAATTTACATATAGTTTTTTCCAAACTTATCAGTTGATATTAATACAGATTTAATTGTTATGTTCATATAAAAAACTTATTTATTTCATACTTCTCATATATGTCAAATTACCTTAGATTTTCTTTTAACCATGGGTTTGAAAACTTAGCTCATAAATTTTCACCAAAAATATGTTTATAACAATTTTGCAAAAAAAAATTTGCTCTGAAATCATTAAGTTTATATGCTTCAAATTTAGCTGATTGAAAAGATTAAAATTGTATTACGTATAACTAGTTTTTGATTCTTGTCAAAACAGTAAAATAAGTTTTGAGTTGAATTTCCGAACTTGATTTTGATTTATATGTAAAAGATGATTTCTTGAACTTATAAAACATGAGTTAAATTAGAAAATTGTCTAGCATATGTGTGATATGTTAAATTTTAGCTAGATATTTTTTATCAATCAAATTGCTTTATATACTTATTGTGGATGTTAGAATGTTATGAAACACATAACTTATTATCTGAACTCTTTTTAGAATATTGATAAAGAAACTTCTACAACAACATAAGCTTGATCCAAGAAGAAATCACAATATCTCAAAAAACATTACATAAATGGAAACAGTGGCAAATAGAACCATGCAAGAACAAGATGTTGATATAGGAAATTTGGGGAGTCAGGCAATAAAGATTCCTCGAGAAAGGGAAATAGTGGAAGAATCACAAGGACCACAACCCATGAATGATCAAGTAAACAATCCTGTAAATCAGATAGCTAATCAATCACCTGAAGAAGTATCTCAAAATAGGGTTGACCCCATTCATCAATTAATGGAATAAATGAATGAGATGCGCAAGGTACAACAGACTTGTGCAGAAAAAATTACAATTTTGACCCAAGAAAACCAAATGCTCAAACAAAAGGCCCAGTAGGATGCGAAAGCATCTATAACTAGAATACAGGGGAAAGAAGCAAGCTCCAATAGACCCGCAAGAAGTAAAGCAAAAATCAATAAAGATCAAAGAGTGATGGTAGTGAAACCCGCACATCAGCGGTTTGAACCTAATAGATTAGATTTTGATGATTCAGAGTTGCAAAAAAACAGATGGCAAAAATATTTTGAGGACATGGAACAAATGCGAGAAGAAATCAAAATTTTAAAAAATAAAGAGGGAGGACGACTTGAAGAAGTGCTAAAAGAATCCAGAAGAACACCGTTGGCACCCCACCTTGCGTATGCATCAATACCGCATAAGTGCAATCTTCCCATCTTTAAATGTTATGATGGGACAAAGGATCCAGCGGCTCACCTAAAATACTACAACCGCATCATGACCCGATGGGAACAAGATGATGTTGTTATGTGTCGGTATTTTCCGTTAAGCTTGAAAGGGACAGCTTTAACATGGTATGATAATCTTCCAGAAGGGTCAGTGCATTCTTACACACAATTGACCCACAAGTTCCTAGAGACATACATGTATAATAAATCCGTAGACGCAGGGATGGAAAAGTTATTTTCTCTTGCATCTTGGACAGAGGAGACTATCCGATACTACACAGATCGATGGCAGACGATCTGCCAAGAAATAGGGGATGTAACTCCAGAAATTGCTATTAACTGCTACAAATGGGGGATAGCCAACCGAGCAAGCCCACTCTTTGTTGATATTCATGGAAAAAATACGAAAATCGGATGGGATCTTAGGGAGATTATTGAAAAATATGCAAGGTTGCAGGATATTCAAAAACAACATCCGAGGATAATATCTCAACATCATAGAGTTGCCAACATGGAAAATTTTGTAGAACCATCAACAAGTTCCGGAAAGAGGGTTGCGGGAGAAAATCCTGATATTGAATCAAAATGAGGTAAGACAGATGATGAAAGAAAGTTTAACCACCAATTTGAAGATCGAGTTTTCACTAAACTCAACACCTCTTACCCACAAATTCTAAATGCAATTAAGAATATGCAAGATTTTCAGTGGCCATGGACAAAAGGAAAGCAGCCATCACACACACACATAATTCAAAGGATTATTGTGAATATCATTGCTATCAGGGCCATTCCACAAGCAGATGCAGGAATTTGAAGATGCAAGTTCAAAAATTGATTGACATGGGAGAGCTGAAGGGATTTCTTTATTTTCCCAATCCTCCACCAAGGCACAATATGGGAAAACTGTAACTATTCCGCAAAATGAGCGATCTATTAACATGATTTCCTATATCGAATCGGGTCAATCATCTATGAAGGTAGTTATTGACAAGAAGCTCCATAAGAGGGTTCACAGTCATGAAGTATTCAAGGTTGTGGGAAGAGTTACGGAAACATGGGAAGGATGGATGGCTTATCCGTTGACTTTTTCAGCAGATGAGGTTGATCAGGAAATAGAAACACACAATGATCCGTTGGTGCTTACTCTACCAGTATCTGGATGGAATGTCAAGAAGATTCTCATACATGGGGGTAGCTCCCTTAATGTCTTATTTCATGATACTTTCAAAAAAAATGGGATTAAAAGATGATCAGCTTACACCTTCTTACTACACTATCTATGGGTTTAATGTGATAGCTTCAAAACCAAAAGGGGAAATATTACTTGATGTTATGGACGGACCCATAAGTATTTTGACTAAATTCAGTGTAGTGGAGGCTCCATCTCCATATAATGCCATCATTGGTAGACATTGGGTCCACCAATTGAAAGGTGTAACTTCAACATATCACCAATATTTGCGATTCCCGCCACCGCAAGGGGAGATGGAGATAAAAGGAGTTCGGAATGTAGCAAAATCTTGTATCCTTGCAGAAATCCGCATGAACGAGGAACGAGTACAACAACAACAAAATAGGAAAAGAGAACGAAAGATAAAGGAAAAAGAAGAATCCCTAAGCCAATATATGATTAAGACTGCGGGAAGTGAGGCAGTAACCGAAACAAATGAAAATACTTCATTGAAGGAAAGCATACCAAAATTTGACGAGGGAGGTCTTCCAGGAGCATAGCAGTTAAAGGGGGCTCCCACACTTTTAGGAGATCCCAAATCTACTTTTGCAACAATTGAAGAAACCAACAATGTCAACATATGAACATAAGAATTCCCAAGAATGATTAAGATCGGAACACTGATGGAAACAGAAAGGGAACTTGATTTGGTCACTCTACTTAGAGATTATGTGGATATTTTTGCATGGAAGATGGAGGATATGCCAGGTATTGATCCGAATATTGTTCGACATGAGTTGCATATACATCCGGGTACTACACCTTTTTTCGGCAACGCATACACAAAGTAGCAACCGAATATCATTTGTCAGTTGAAAAAGAGTTAAAAAAGCTCATGGATGCAAGGTTTATTCGAGAGGTGCGATACCCAACTTGGATTTCAAACATGGTGATTGTACCAAAAAAGAATGGGGGAGTAAGAATTTGCATAGACTTCAGCAACTTAAACAAAGCATGCCCAAAAGATAGTTATCCGCTTCTCAGTATTGATCAGTTGGTGGACGCTTTTGAAGGACATGAAGCTTTATCCTTCATGGACGGGCATTCAGGGTATAATCAGATTGCTCTAGCTGAAGAAGATCAAGAACACACTTCATTTTTCACTCCACACGGTTTGTACTGCTACACCAGAAAGCCATTTGGGCTAAGAAATGCAGGAGCAACTTATCAACGGTTGGTAGACGTAATTTTTAAACCATGATAGGCCGTACCCTGGAAGTATATGTAGATGGCATTAAGATAAAGAGTAAATTTTCAAAGGATCATTTACAAGACTTTAGAGAAATATTTGAAGCCTTACGAAAATACAGAATGAAAGTCAATCCATACAAATGTATTTTTGGGGTTACGTCAGGAAAAATTTTGGGGTATTTGGTCACCAAAAAAGGGATTGAAGTTGATCCGGCAAAAATACAGGAAATTTTTGATATGCCATCTCCAAGGAATGTTAAAGAAGTACATAAATTTAATGGTTGTTTGGCCGCACTCAGCAGATTCATTGCCAGATCATAGGACAAATGTAAGCCTTTTTTGACACCTTGAAACAGAAAAGTAAATTTGTATGGAATGAGAATTGTGAGAAGGCCCTCCAAAATATAAAAGCTTATCTTTCCACATTACCCGCCTACAAAAGCTAAAATCTGAAGAAGTGCTCGCCTTGTACATAGCCGCAACAGAAGATGCTGTAAGTGCGGTATTGGTACGGACAAATGACAAAGTAAAGAAACCAGTGTATTACATCTGTAAAACTCTTAACCTTGCAGAAAGGAATTATACCAAAATTGAACAATTAATATTAGCACTGGTTTTTGTTACCTAGAAATTACGCACATATTTTCTGACACATTATGTGCGGGTACCAATCAAAGCTCCGCTAGAGTCCGTACTGAAGAATGCGGGAAAAGTAGAGAGAATAACAAAATGGAATGCACAACTAGAACAATTCCACATCTTATTCGAAATACAAACTACACAAAAGTCGCAAGTTCTAGCAGATTTTCTTACGGATTTACCACTAGATGATGATTTTAAAATCCAAGGTTGCCCGGAATAAAAGATGATGATTCCCAAGATATTCTAAGTTCTGTAAATTCCCGCAGATGGGAAGTATTTGTTGATAGGGAACAAAATAAAGAAGGTGCGGGAATTGGAATTGTGATTACAACTCCTACAGGATACCGAATGGTACATGCATTTCGTCTTGAGTTTGGAGAACATACAAATAATATAATGGAATATGAGGCTGTGGTTCATGCTCTTCGGCTTATCATTGAATTGGTAATATGCGATGTGCGACTCACAAGTGATTCACAATTGATAATTCGGCAGGTTGAATTAAAATATCAAGCGCTTGATGAAGATTTGATAGAATACAAGAATCTTGTGCAAAAGTTGGCGTCTCAAATTCCAAATATATTTTTTCGACATTTATCCAGAGATAAGGATCGCCATGCCGATGCATTAGCATTTATTTCTTAAATGATAAAAGATTAGAATACATAAGCAGTCAAAATTGGGCGCATTTATGAGCCGTCAATTAAGTTGTGGGCAGTCGAAAACATGGAAGAAGAAGTTGGAGAAGATATTGAAGATGCAGCCATTAAAGATGATACTAATTTTCCACAAAAATCAGAAAATGAATTATTCGGAGAAGATTGGAGAATTTCAATACATCAATGCTTGCAAGATGGGATATTGCCCAAAAACGCTAAAGAGCTAAGGAAGGTGCAATCAGAATCTGTGAATTATCAGTTGCAGGACAAAATTCTGTACCGAAGATCTTTTTTAGGACCGTTACTTCGATGTTTATCACAAGAAGAAGGGAAGCGAATTCTCAAAGATATACATTATAGAGATGTGGGAAATCATAGTGGGAGATGATTACACGCATTAAAAGCAAAAACGCAAGGATATTACTGGTCATTTATGCATAAAGATGCGGAGAATCTGGTAAAAAGGTGCGAAGAATGTCAACGCTTTGCAAAAAGGATTAAAGCACCTGCAACGGAACTCAATTCCATACTCATTCCCTGGCCATTTGCAAAATGGGGATAGATATTGTTGGGCCTATTGTGGAAGGAACACGAAAGAAAAAATACTTGATTGTAGCCACATATTATTTCGCTAAATGGGTTGAAGCCAAAGCTCTTGCACATATTAGAAATACGGATGTTTTTCAAGTTTTTATTTGAAAATATAATTTGCAGATTTGGAATTCCGGTAGCCGTAGTCTTAGACAATGAACAACAATTACAAGAGAAAAATATTGATATGCTTTTCGAAGCATTTAATATCCAAAAGAACAAGTCCACTCCACTTTACCCTCAAAGTAATGGACAGGCTGAAGCAACGGATAAAACTAATACCATGAATTTGGAAAAGACTCTAGATGGACATCATAAACGATATTGTGAACAACTTCATAATACTTTATGGACATATCGTACAACAAGAAGAGAAGCCACTGGAGAATCACCGTTTCTTCTTATTTATGGAGCGGAAGAAATCATACCGATGGAAATTATTTTACCCACAACAAGGACAGAAGTGTGGGAAAAGAATTTGAATACAGACCTCATGCTTGAAAAATTGGATGATTTAGAAGAAAGAAGAGAGGTTACGCTCCAAAGAATGGAGAATTATCAAAGAAAACTGGCAAGAGAATATAACAAGAAAATCAAGTTGCGGAACTTTGTGGAAGGGCAATATGTTCTACGGCAAATCTCGGAATACCAAAGGGATAAAAGAGCAGGAAAGTTTGCACCTACATGGGGAGGACCTTACGTTATACAAGATATTGCCGGACAAGGATCATACCATTTGCGGAATATGAATGGAGAAATCTTACGGCATCCTTG
The DNA here is from genome assembly GCA_023531435.1 of Papaver californicum. Taxonomy (NCBI): domain Eukaryota; kingdom Viridiplantae; phylum Streptophyta; class Magnoliopsida; order Ranunculales; family Papaveraceae; genus Papaver; species Papaver californicum. The sequence goes on along the minus strand of JAJJMC010015431.1, from coordinate 2,166,343 downwards.
GAACGCACAATATCTCAAACCATATTACCCATGGCCAACAATGCAATCGTACAATAATTTGTGCTCATCATAGGTAAAGCAGATCACATGAAATCCCTCTAGAAAGTCCATATAAATGTCTATGACTATTGGATTTTTCACCACAGAGATGCCTAACATGACATTAATCATTATATAAGGTACTCTCCACTTCAGGAGGTGCTCGCAACCAACAATGCAATCATACAACAATTTGGCTTCATACTAGGTAAAGCAGAACAAATGTAATCTCTCTAGATGTTTATGAGTGTATGACTATTGGATCTTTCGCTACAGAGATGCCTAACATGACATTACTATTGTATCTGGTACTCTCCATTTCAGGAGATGCTCTAGGGACCGCATCCTAATTTCCTCCTGGCCAGAGAGACGTTAGACATGCGCTACAACCCTCAAACTAACTCAATGTACAAAATTTCCTTGCGGTTAATCAATTCGCACTCATTCAATGCACTAACAATCAATATATATATTTATAAATTGTTTTGCAGGGAAAAAATACAAGGCAAAATGAAATTGTAAATACAATTTGGAAGCAAGGAAAAACTAAGCAACAACAAAGCAAAGGAAAAAACTAAGGTGAGGGAAGATTTGCTTCAAAAGGAGGATTATCAGGGACATCTTTGCGCTTATAAACTTTGGAAAATCCATCGGCTTGTACTCTATCAAGAGTGTTGTTGACCACTTTTGGAATTCCAGCACGAGTTCCGACCCTCAATCAAGTAATATAGGCTTTTGTGGTTTCAATCTCCTTCTTATACTGATTTACTTCGGTTGTAGAATTTTCGACAGTCGTTTTCCAAAAAGTTATTTTCCCTCTCTCCGAAGCTAAATCCCGAACTAAGCTTTCATTCTTCAGAGTTTCATGCGTCAATTTGACCTCAGCCTCTTTGGTTTTAGAGGATAAAAGCTCTAGATGAGTTTACGCATCATTAGCCTTGATAGAAGCTAGCTCCAGTTGCTTGTTGAGTTCCTCCACCTTAGTAGTGGGTGCACCAAGCTCTCCTTCAGCCTTTGCAGCCCTTGCGGCCGCATCATTGTATTTTACTTCAAAATATATAACAAAGATAACATGTTAATTAATGTGGAAATAATATTCAATTTTAAATATGCAATAAAATAGGATACCTCTTGCGAGGGATTCAAACTCTGCTAATTCGCGAGCCATTGCATCTTTAGTAACATCAGGGAAGTCATATTCATTTGAGAGTTTCTGATAATTCTCTTTAAGTTGCTGAAGATCTAAATGACATTGATCTAATTCCGCTTGCTTCAATTCCTATAACTGATTAGATTTGTTTGTACATTTTTTAACTTCTTTATGTAAGCGGAAGATATCATTTTCACGCAGAAGAACGGTGTCAGATAAGTTGCGAATTTTAGTTTGAGCATCCGCAAGTGCTTTTCCTTTAGCATGAGCCTCTGAAGTTGAGTCATCTCTGTCTTTAATGAGTTGCGATGTACAAAGAGAATTGAGAATTGTGATGTGATCCGGAACGAGAGAAGCCCGTAAGGATATTCTGACCTTCCGCACAGAGTTTGCGATTCTCTTCCCCTAATCTCTCATATCGTGCCCATGCTTCAAGAACGCAATCCTTAGTCCACGATAAAGTAGCATTAAATTCTTCTTTCTTGCGGATATTTTCTCCATATAAAAGCCGGTGCTGCGATTCTAATTCACCGTACTTCCATACGGCCAGATTATTCTATCGAGAAGGTTGTTAAATCTTGTCTTGACCTCCATATTTTTATTATTGATTTTTACAACATGATCTGTCAAGGGACTAACTCTATTTTGTAGCCTAGCCACAAGGCTTGAATACCACGCTGATCCCATGAAGTACTTCAGAAAACAAGTAAATAATTTAAGAAAAATTGACGAGATGGAAAGCATTAAACCTTGATTTTGAAGATCAAGAAATTGTTGACGAAATGCATCATTTTCCCGCTTCAAACCCGCAACATCTTCTTCTACATACCTAAATTGGGTTTCCATTTTCTTGGATCGTGCCTTGTAAATTTTATAAGTTAAATGTTCAGCATTGTGACCTCGGGCAAGCTGCAATTTACAGGATTAAAGTTATAAATAGATGAAAATCAAATGAAATCTAAGGTTATTAAAACAATAAAATACCTGCAAGAGAGCTTGTTGCGGGAAAGAATACACTTCACCATCTGCAAGCGCAACTGCCTCTGCAAGAGAAGAAGGTTGGTTTATATAGAAGGTGGGGTCAACGGGTTGACCTTGGCCTCTTAGCCAGGCATCTTTCACTGTGTCATACGGTGTGGACCGCATGTACTCCCGCAAGTTAGCGACCCTAGGACTATTTGATTCCACCAGGGGAGAGTCATGTGGAATAGATAGTAGCTCCTTTGAAATAAACCATCAAAATGCTTCCTCCTCCTCGTTCATAAGGTTTGAATCTCCCGCAATTCCTTTACCTTTAATCTTTTGCGGGATTTCTTCATTTGTCCGCACTACCTCAGTGACAGTCACGCTTGCAACATCATCTACGGTAGAAACAGTTTCTACCATAATACTTGCTAGTTCACCTTCTACTGCTCTAGTGCTGGCTAGCCCATCTGCTGCCGCAGCGTTAACCTGCTCGCCCTCTCCAACTGCGATATTTTCTGAGTCACTCTGAAGTGGGAGATCTTCCTTATAAGACGAACCATATTCACTCGTTGAGGGTTCAAGCGGTTCATCAATAAATAAGGGAGAGAGTTTGAAAAGAAAAGAAGAATCAGGAACGGCAGTTTGGTGCGAAAAATTGACCGCAACATCTGAAATTTCCACCGCATCACTAACTTGTTCCGCAGACTCAAAATTTGTTATTTGAAGTGGCATGTTCTACTCTTTTTCATGTCTCTCCGGAGCAGAGCTACCTCACCTCTCAAAATTGGATGATGAATGAGAGAGTCTCGAATTTCTCCCTCTTCCCTCTCAGTAGAAGCCCGGGGTGTACCCTTAGCTTTCTTTCGACACTATTAATAAACCGCAAGAATTCATTAAATAAAATTCAAAAGGATTATTAGAACATATTTGGGTAAATCAATACCTTTTCTGCGGTAGTTGCGGCTTTGTATTTTAACCCTCAAATCACCTTTTGCGGCCACTAAGGTTTGCGGCTATAAAAAGAAGAAAAAACAATTAAACAATGTTCAAAGCGTGATATGAAAAATAAGAGGGAATTTACGTACCACATTAGCAACGGAAAAAGCGAAGCCTTCAAATATCAACCGCCAAGCACAGTAATTGTTAAAACACATAAGAAGATTGTAGACCATACTTTTTGGGACGAACCCGAAGCCCCATGGACCTTCAATAACCAAAGGAGGGCGGTACCACTTAAAACCGTGATCATCATGGATTTTCTCTTTTAAAGGAATCTGCGTCCCAGGAGTGAACTTCAACTTGGAGTTATCAATCTCCCACAGCAAACGAAATCCATCACCACCTTTGCGGCCCGGACCAACACCCCACTTCTTATAATTTTTTGCAGCAATGTTGTCCACATACGTAGCATGGAAGTTTTCGACCGTGTAATGTTTACGATCCACAGGATTGGGAATGTAACAGGTGAAGTTGGTCATTCCTTGGCTGCGCATGTTACACTCATCCAACACGCACCATCAATTCCCGTTATATTGAGTGATGGATCGGGATAAACCATGTGGGGACTTGCTACGACTTGCGAGAACCTCATTTGGAAAGAATTCTCGCTCTGTTAAAGAGGAAGCTACAAGCCCGCATCCAATGCTCCCGCAGGTATTAACAACCTGTTGTTGGTGTACTTGAACTCCTCCATCATCTCCAATGAAATTTTATTTCCTTCCGCATGATCGTAGAAGGAAACTTTGAACTGTTGAATATTGTGCTTCCTTTTAAACTCCTCAAGGTTCATCGACCTAAAAATAAAGTTTTCTTATGACCGCTTGCTCTTAGGAGCTGGTTTGCTGGCCGTAACAGATACATCTGCGGACTTTTTTAAGTTTGAAGATTGGACTGTTGAACCACCTGATTCATCTACTCCCTTCTTCTTCGTTGTAGCATAGCGGGATGATTTCCTATTTAAAGGGTGATCATCCTGGTGAGAAGCACCACCAACAACCTTGTTGTCATTCTTTCCAGTCATGATGAATCTTTATCTGCATATGAAAATAAGATAAGTTAAGTACATTACAAGTAAGAACAAAGCAGAAATGCTACAAAACAGAGGAATAACAAGGCGTTCGCTGAATCAAAATACAGACCAGTAAACAATTTTCTGATCAAGGAAAGAAAAATATCATGATAAAACAACCAGACATCAAAATAAAAGTATCATCATCACCATTATTACCATTCATTCCAACAAACAGTAAACATATAAACAAGAACATCATCAACATTATCATCATCAATAATTACTCCAAAAGGATTCAAATAAAGAAATTGATAAACAAACAAATGCATTAAGGAAAAACTTAAGAGGATTACCTGTAACGAAGTAAAAGACAGAAGAAAATCTGATGATTGGATGAACAAAAAATTTGATCCCGATGCAAAAATCCTTATTCACAAAAGTTTAGGAGAATGAAAAGGAACAGAGGAATCTTTGAAAAGTTCATAAGAATGAAAAGCACAAAAACTTTAAGAAGAAGAAGACAAAGGATATAAAATATGAAATGAGGAGTATGACTAACATTAAATAAGAGAAGACTGAAACTGATGAACCGTCGAAAACTGAAAGATAGAGAAACTTTATCAGAGATTTAATTTCCTCGAAACTGTCAACTGACAGAAACGTGGGAAGAAAAGTAACTTCTAGCATAAAAATCGGGAAAAAGTAAAGTAAAACGTGGGAAGAGGAGTTATTGCAAGCGCGAAAGTCGGAAGGGTAATAATTATTTTTCCTTTTTAATTTTTTTACCATATGTTAAAATTCAAAAGAAAAAAGGGGCAAATTGTGAGGGTATAAAATCCCAAACTACACGTGGTCTGATATTACGGAAGGAGAATCAGATTACAATAAAACGAGAAACACTGAAAGAAAGCTTTATAAAAAGTACTGAAACAGACAGCTTCGTTGCATGATCGATATGTGGGTTGCGGGAAAGTATGGCACACTGCTCAAAACAGATAGCTTTTTTGCTTCACTGACACATAAGTTACGGGAAAGCATGACACAATAAAGGAAACTGATAAACATCGATGCATAAGAGACACGTTTCAACTGTACAGGCTGCGGAACAAAAGAAACTAAAGCATGACGAATCACTTTCAGTGGCCACATGTCAGACATGCCATGATTCTAATAAGGTCGTAAGGTTCATCCAAATCCAAAACAACAACTTGAGTAAAAATCCGCAGAAGAGTTGCGGGACATCAGACGAGAAGTTAAAGGAAATGGGAAATACGCATACAAAGTCTTGCGGAAAGCACAAAGAAGTCTTGCGGAAAACACGAATATGCCTTGCGGGATACACTACACTCCAAAGACTGGATAAGATCAAATAGGTGGAAAGTTAGATTGGAGGGACCCATGAAAATTTGTTATAAATACCAAGCTTTCAAACAGGAATAGGGAGTGGAAAAATTTGGTTAAAATTGGACATAAGGCATAGGATCAGACTAAAGAGTTTAGGTATGAGACTTGTGTAAATTTCATAGTATAATTGTTCTTTGATTAATTGAATTTTTATCATATGGCATAATTTCTTTCTGTAACATATAAAGATTAATAAAAAATGATGCAAATCTTTTCCACCCGTGGAGGTAGACAATATGATTGTCGAACCACGTTAAATTCTTGTGTTGATTCATGTTACAATTTCATCTATTTATTGCGAACATATTCTAAGTGTAAATATGCATTGATTTCATTTTAAGACATCTGATTCATTATGTTACAAACTATGACTGTTGTGATCCAAAGATACAAATTTTTGGTAATCACACGCATGAAAGTGGTGACGTCAAAACTTGCATACACCATTCTTAGGGTTAAACGAAGTAAACTTATGTGTGCACCAAGTTACTGCGCAAGCTTCCGTAGGTAGTTGTTAGGATTCGAGGTTTGAGCCTTCCCTGACTCTGTTGTTTTAGTTTTTTTATAAATGAAGTACAGGAATTGATTTAGCACGTAGAGTACAATATCTCTAACCTACTTACAAGGAAAATTTAATAACCTACTGGCAAATTATGGTGGTAGGATGTAAGGAAGTATTAGTATGTATAATAAAGAGGCTATATAGAACAGTGGGAATAATCTGGAAAAAAAATGTACCCTCTTATTCTCGTCTTACGTTATAAACCTAATACTCCTTCCGTTTCTGGAAAAGTGGTACTATCACTTTTTCATTTTAGCCTAGAAATAGACCAATTTGAAAAAGTGATAGTAACTCTTTTCCTGAAACGGAGATAGTATTAAATTAGGGCTTTTTTTCCACCAATTCTCCTCCCAATTATTCGTTAGTTACAGAAACCATAAATAAAACCATTATTGCGACATTCACTTCCATTGATTCATATACGATGATTAGTTGTTTTTTTAGTTCCCTAGACATTTTATAATTTATGAATTCGTTTTTGTTATGCAGGTTTCTGCAAAACGGGATAGAGAAACTGAGGCAAAATTGACTTGAAAGACCCCGCTAAATTTGATCTTAATTTAGGGTACATTTTAATCCCTCAAACCATATTTGGTCTATAGCTTCAATAATTAATATGTGTTGTCGTGGGAGTGCGTAAATTCATTTTATAACCTATGCAGTGTTGTTACACTGTACAGGTGGTTGCTCGATTAGTTGTAGATGGGAACACTGGTGCGAATCCCTCTTTTGAAGGTGATGTGATGAGGTGTTGACAACCCGTTTTTTACGATCTTCAATCGATTGCTAGGTGGTCTCTATGGTGTTCAAGTGAAGAAAAGTATTTTTCCTGATCCAGTTCCTTTCAAATCTACTTACTCTTTTAAATGGTACCGGAATCATTCGATTTAGATGGTTTATAAGTGTTACTTTTCATTTTCAATTTGGGTGTTCTCTTTATGGCAGGAACTCCTAGGGTCTGATCCATTTGATTTGTGTATTGATAGAATAAAAAATTATGGAGGATGAAAATAGTAGTGGTGGCCTTTGTTTCATCTCTTCTAATATCTTATTCCGTGTCTATTTGGTGCTTAATGCTGCTAATTAAGGTCAGGTAATTTGAGTACTGTTTCATATTTTGTTCTTTTAATACAATTTCGACTCTTTTAATTTTTATCTGATTTTTGCACACCCAGTTTAAGGACTTGGCCGCGATCAAGTAGAGCCCGGGCAATATTTATGCACAACTACACTCATGGGGTCATGTTCAAGGGTTTGTATCTTTTCTGTATTTTCTTTCTCAATTTGTTCTCAGAGGAAGATATCTATCTTTTCTCTTGTGGTATTTATTTTAATGTATCATTTTTGTAAAGAGAGACTTTGGCGGGCTATTTTGATACTAAAGTTAGTACTGCATCTGTAAAGAGATATCAAACAATTGTGCAAGCAACAATGGAAAAGATTAAGAGTATGGATTTGTCATGGAGGAAATGGTTAATTGAAGTTTGATGACGTCAACTTGGATTTTGTTGCACGCACAATTTTGGTTCAATTTTTTGCTTAAGATTATTTTGACTGGACTGGTTTTCCTTTCAGAGTGTTATCTCAGAAAGCCTTTTCTATTTTTGTTGTCTTTTTACTCATAAATTTCTTTCATTTAGTCATTGCGCGTATATGGATATAGTTGCAGCAAAATATATCCCCAACTACATCCTTAAAGATATGGTGTTAGAGAGTGTATCCAACACCCAGCGATTACACAGTAAGATTTTAGTTGTGTTTTCGATTTTGAAATGTTCTACGTTGATGGTACTCATACTAATTGTCATGTTTGCTGGTCATGTCAATGATTATTTCAATTTCTTTTATGTCTGTCGGTTGCTCATGTGAGAAACTCACCCTCTGGAGAGACTGTTCATTGGGTATAAACGGTAACGTTGAAGCGTATGTGAATATCCCATCGACAGTGTAGTTGCGCTTCATTTAACCTCTGTGAAGAAATAGCAAGGTAGTCGTATGCTTTTCACATAATCTGCACTATCCATAATTGGATAAACATTTGACTGTTTGGTTAAATTGATTTTCCTTATAAAGTTTTTTTCTTCTTCTGCTTTTGAGTAGCTTCATAAATGAATCATTGTGATTTATCTTCTAACTCAACCATTCTTTTTTTATTTTTGGGTTAATATGTAAATATTGATTTATTTGGCTGGGTTTTTTTATCAATTTTTTTTAAAACGTAACTAATGCAGTCAATTATGTTTCCCCATACGTTTTTGACCAGATACTATTGAGATGAGGATAGGGCTATACAACGGGCGGTCGGTTCGGTTTTGAACCAAAACCAACTACCAACCCGTCCATAGGCGGTTTTTGAAAATCAAAATCAACTACCAATCTGTTCATAGGCGGGTCGGTTTCAAACCGACCCGAGTCGGGTTCAGGCGGGTTCGATTTTTTTACGGGTTAAACCGTATTACAATCGATTGTCATTGTAAATGCCACTTAACAACAAGGCCACTCATTGTTTCTGACAAAGTCTGAGATAGAACTCTTATAGTTGGAGAAGCCTGCTACCGAGTTAAAACAATATTAAGCATGAGATCAGTAGGAGTGCCAATCAAAACAATCACTACAACGAAATTCTGACTGTGATCTAAGTCATATTTTGCGAATCATTTAAGATTGTTGAAGCAATAAAACCTTTAAGTCTACAGTAAACTAACATTTCAAAGGTTGAAAAACATGGGTGAAGCTTGGTTATAATAATATAAGTATGAAGAACAAGACAAGTTGTCTCTATTGTATGTGAATTCAAGGGTATCAGTCGTATCGAAGAAGAATCTTGTGTCTACACTAGTTGTGCTATGGAAAATGACATCATAAGGCACGGGATCAGGACGACAGTAGTTTGAAACAGTGAAACTAATCTTCGGCATCCTGTGAACAACCCAAACATGACCAACTGCAGGTCAGGTATGTTGCTCAAAAGAAGAATATCAGGTGAATCTCTAGGTATTGTGGAACATTTATAAGTATTCACAGACTTGACTGAGAGAGGCGTGAGAAGAATAGAAGATGAAGAAGAAGAAAGTTTAGGTGTTTAGTTTAGTTAGGGTATCTTCTTGAGATGGAGGGCTAGGATGAAAATTGATAATATCAATCAATGGCCAAGAAAATTCGGTTTATATGGGCGGGTTCAGTCAGTTCTTATACTAAACCCGTAAATCAAACCATCATGAACATGTATTTGATTTTAAAAACCGTATACCAACCCGCAACGGGCGGATTCGGTTTAAAAACCCGTGGTTATATCGGGTTCGGGCGGGTACATTAATTAAATATCCCTATAAATAAAGCTCTTCATAAATACCCCTATAAAAATAAATATATCCCCCACCTTCTAGAAACCTTGTCCACTCAAAATTAGTTTACCTTAATACCCTCACTTATTTAATCTTTCCTTATTTATCACATATAAAAAAAATTATTTTAAAAAACAATAAATTCATTTCTCTATCAATCACCACCACCACCATTCCACTACCTTGGTTAGTGGTGGTGGTGGGGCTAGTGATGGTGGTGGTGGTGGGGCTAGTGATGGTGGTGGTGGTGGCGGCGGTGGTGGTAGAATGGTGGTGGTGGTGGTAGAGGTGGTGGTAGAATGGTGGTGGTGGTGGGGCTAGTGGTGGTGGTGGTAAAATTGAATATTCAAGAATAATTATGTTGTTGACACTAGATTTTGGTGTCAACAAACTCAAGTTGACACCAAAACTGAAAATTCAGAAAAGAGTTGTTGTTCACATCATAATCTAGTCCAAGTTGACACCAAAACTGAAAATTCAGAAAAGAGTTGTTATTCACATCATAATCTGGTGTCAACAAACCCAAGTTGACACTAAAATCTGGTGCCAACAAGTCAAAGTTGACATCAAAATTGAAAATTCAGAAAAAAAGATATGTTATTAACATCATAATCTGGTTTTAACAAACCCAGGTTGACACCAAAACTGAAAATTCAGAAAAAAAATTATGTTGTTGACACCAAAATCTGGTGTCAACAAACCAAAGTTGACACAAAAACTGAAAATTCAGCAAAAAAAATTTTTGTTGTTGACATCATAATCTGGTGTCGACAAACCCAAGTTGAAAGCAAAACTGAAAATTCAGAAAAAAGTTATGTTGTTAAAATCATAATCTGGTGTCAACAAAACCAAGTTGACACCAAAATATGGTGTCAACAAGCCAAGGTTGACAGCAAAACTGAAAATTCAGTAAAAAGATGTGTTGTTGACACTAAAATCTGGTGTCAACAAACCAGAGTTGACAGCAAAATAAGCATAAGAAAAGAACAAAAAAGTTTAACACACATGAATAAGTGATATTGGCATGAATCAAACACGCATCATCTGACATGGAATCAGTCGTGCTACTAATACACCACAAATTCAGCATACCACAAATGAATCACTTGTTCTTACTCTTATTCTTGTAATGAGAAGAATATACAAAGGGATAGAATAATACAGCTTGGAAATGGATAAAGCAATATAAGACACAATCTACTTAAAAAAACAGTATATGACATATGCATACCATGTATAACATGACCTATTATAGAAGATAGAAGTCATGCATGCCAATAAGCGTAAGAGCAAATATATAAGGTTAACTTGAGCAATTACACTATTGCAGTCAAATATACCTCAGAAGTTGTTGTCCTTCATCCATTGTGCGAACCTTCTCTTCTACCTTTAATGTTGCACCATACAAAATGAAAAAACTTAACTATATGATCAAAGGAATAGTGTATAATATAATAAATGAGGTGAGCACACAAATGATTAACTAATAAGAATATCAAGAAATGGCTCAGGTAAGTAATAGAGATAGCTGCAGTTAGTATTCAAACAAGTGAAAATTAATATCAGAATACTAATAAGAACTCCGCTTATAGAGAGGTAGTTGTGGTGGCATCCAAAACCATGTTTAGTATGTTAGTTTTGGGGTCATATACACAAATAATTGGATTAGTAATAAATTTAAGCATTCCATTCTTCTTATACCATATGAAAAAATTTCATTGTTTTTATAAGGCCAAAAGGCTATCTATCACACTTGTCAATGTCTTCTTCATCAACAAAAAATAGTATACTGAACTCCAAACTCCAAACTCCAAACTCCGATCTCTTACAAGTTGAGATTTCTTCCTAAAAATAAATATTTTGTGGTGAGATCAATTTCATAAAAATGGTAATAAAACGAATTAAGAGAAGGAATGAGATGAAGTGCGTACTAACCACAAAATTAGCGAAGAATCATACATTTAAATTGGGACATAAATCAAAACCTAAAACAAAATTATAAACATATATAGAAAATATAATTTACATACAACAAATTAGTTATTAGGTTTTAATTATACAAAATTTCAAAATCTTCTTACCAGAATTACTAGAAATAGAATCCTAAGATAAGATCTCTCTTAAGTATTCAACTGAACTTGGAAATCTCTCTTAAAAAAGAGAAGAAAAGGAGAAGAAGAAGATGGACTGTTAATGATTTTCTCTTAACCTCAGTTGATTCTTCGACTGATTTCCAGCGGAATTTTGTTTCTCTCTCGATTATTCCGACTAAAACCCTCTTTCTCAAATGAAATTAGGTTACGACTTTCATGTTTGACGGTGAACTAGCAGGTGGTGCTGGATCTGATGATGTAATTGGTGGAGGTGGCGGAGTCGGTTGTGGTGCAGGCGCCGGTGGTGGAACTCCTCTTCTCTCACAAAGATCTGTTTCTCTCTCTGGATTTTTGTTTGGCAGTTAAGAAACCTTTCGTATCTAATCAATTATGTAATGAGGGTAAATTTGGCCTTAATTAATAAATAAATTTCCTTATAAAATGTGAGGGGTATAAATATAGTTGGTAGGGGCATTTGTGAGGGCCCATGGATAGTAGGGGTATTTATTCAATAACAGTATCGGCGAAGGTACAACCGCTCGGAATCAAATGCAGAATTCATATGCAGAAATTAAGAGACAATAACAGGGGTATTCATTCAATAACATAATTCATATGCAGAAATTAAGAGACAATAACAGTATCGGCGAAGGCACAACCGCTCGGAATCACAACTGCATTATCACCAGAAACTTGGGCAATGCTACTAGCCTCCAGAAATGCAACGGATAGAGAGTGGCATAAAGTCATCTTCGAAACGGACTAGAAAAACCTCCTAAGGTTTCCAACAACTCCATCGGAACCGCCTTGGTATATTTCAGGCATGATATCAGAGATAAAGTCTAGAATGCATCAAATACCTCAATACGTTATCCAACATAATTATAGGAAGGGAAATCAAACAGCTGATGGACTCACTAATCACGCCGACGCCAGCCAAATAGGAAATATATCAACCAAAATATGGGACCAGACAATCCCGAGTTTTCTTAACCAAATTATTCTGAATGACTCTATGGGTACCACTTACCCCTATATAATTTCTATCTAAGTTTAATAAAAGTATTTATGCTTTAAAAAAAAACATTGCATGACCTGCCTCGTATAATGTTTATCGACTCCAATCAAACCAGTAACATGAAACTTTACCAAGGTGCTATTTTTTTTTTGTTAAGTCCAGTGCTAAGGTGCTAGTGTACACTTGGATAATGTTCGCTTGGTGATGTGTTGGTTCACTTAGACATAATTTGTAATCTTTTTTGAATTACCAAATAAATATGTATTTTCTAATTTTTGGTAATTTAGTATACAAGTTTATTTTTTCTAGAGATTCTAAATATAACAAGTGGAAAAAAAATCAAGATGACCATAATTATAATAGAAAAATTCCTCTCATATTATTATTTATAAATAAAAATAATTTGAAATAAAAATGAGATAAAAACCCCGCATATAAATTTAGTGTTTGTTACTTTTTTAAAATGGAAGTCATGCCCTTTCTTTCTTTTTCATCGGTTTCTTCTTCTTCTTTCTTATTTATTCCGCCTCCTCCTCCCCACCACCAGCAACAGTAGCTCCTCCGCCACCAAACCAGTGAGAAAAGACAGATCGGAAGCAACAACAGCTCCTTCTTTTTTTATTTTACTTTTATGTTCACCAATAGTACCTCTGCCACCCATATACGCCACTAACAACACCTCCGTCTCCTCCACTAACACCACCAGCACCTTCTTCTCTTTCTATGTCCTGATTTTACATCAACGACACTACCCCCCCCCCCCCCCCCCCCCCCCCATCGCCTCCTCCTTCTTATCTTTTCTCCCCCACCACTACATGTCCAGATCCTCCACCAACAACACCTCCTCCTCCTCCTTCTATCCTCTACAAATATCACCAACACCTCCAGATCATCATCGTCAAAAATCATCATAAAAAAATAATGATACATTATCATTGTCGAAATTAGGGTTTTGTGTTGGTGAAATATCAGCAAAATAATGAAACCAAATTTGGTTTCATCAAATTTTACAGAAACTAAGCAACGTTGAAACCAATGTTTGTGTTGATGAAATGTCAGAATAATGATGAAACCAAATTTGGTTTAATCAAATTTTACAAAAACTAAACAACGTTGAAACCAATGTTTGTGTTGATGAAATATCAGAAAAATTATGAAATCAAAATCATCAAATTTTACAAAAACTAAACAACATTGAAACCAGTGTTTGTGTTGGTGAAATTTCAGAAAAATGATGAAACCAAATTTGGTTTCATCAAATATTACAAAAACTAAACTACGTTGAAACCAATGTTTGTGTTGGTGAAAGGCCAATTTTATGTTGAAACCAGATTTGGTTTTATCATTTTTTTGCCTAATTTTTATCGTTGAAACCAATGTTGCTGGTGATATTGGTGGTGGTGTTGCTGGTTGATGGTAATGCTGGTTGGTGATGGTGTTGCTGGTTGGTGGTAGTGTTGGTTGGTGATGGTGAGGGGCGTTGGGTATTGGTGGTGGTCGTTGGTAGTGGTTGTGGTTGATGGAGGTGCTGGTTGGTGGTGGTTGGTGTTGGTTCTGGTTGTTACTGGTGGTGGTTGGTTGTGGTGGTTGGTGGTGCTGCTAGTTGGTGGTTGTGTTGTTGCTGGTGGTGGTGGCGCTGGCTGGTGGTGCTGCTAGTTTGTGGTGGTGGAACTAGCTAGTGGTGATGGTGGTGGTTGGGGGTGTTGAATTGGTGCCGGTAGTGTTGATGGTGAGAAGAAAATATAAATTAAGGGTGAAGTTACTTATTATTTTTGTTGGGATAATTAACCTAAAGGGAAGTTTAAAGGAATTTGTTTAAATATGGTTTTGTTTTTTTTTTTGTTTTGGATGGGATTTTGGTAGTAAGAGGTATAGGATAATACGGTTTTAAGCCACTAACTAGATTCCAAAGGACACTCCGAAAATTGTTTAAATATTCATAAAACATAAAGGCTCTCCTGTGATCAGAGGTATATCAATAAAATACATCAATTTTTCCATCAACTTATTTAAGGCTAAACATGTCATTTTCGTCGCTACCTCACTTTCTACTTTAGTCGTGATTAAATACCCAACGTCCTCCCCTCCCTTTTGGGGTAAAAGAATCTTTAATACTCCCTCCGTTTCAGCAAAAGTGTTACTATCACTTTTTCATTTTAGTCTAAAAATAGGCCAAAATAAAAAAGTGATAGTAACACTTTTGCTGAAACAGAGGTAGTATTATTTTAAAAATCAGATTTTTAAATTACATGGTTATTTTGGGAAACAAATACAACACCATAAATAAAGCACCGTAGATTCAGTTATTAAGTTGTTGCTAAAAATAGTTTCACAATTAGTTTATTTTAAGCATACAATACAATGCATGGAAAACATACCCGGTTTATTAGGTAGATATTTATAGTTAATGTTGTATATTTGGATTGAGAATCCAACAATTATGGATTTGTTTTACTAACATAAACTTAGTTGATTCCATTAATATGGTTACTTTCCTAATATTAGTTTTTAGTGCTGTAAAATATAATTTTTGAATCTCGGCCACCCATTTGAACGTATATAAAGAGTTAAAAATTTATTTTCTCATTCAGAACCCTAATTTTCTCTTTCATCGTAAATAGTACTATAACAGTAATATATTGCTCTCTTCTTTTCTCTATAATAATAGAGATAAAATTTCGTTCGATTTTTTTTTTATTGGCGCAGGTTTTCTATATAGATTGCAGTCGAGAGTGAAAGTCCTAATTTATTTTCTAATAGAGCAGCAGAGCAGGTAAAAACCGAATTCTCTTTTAGGGTTTATGATTTTTTTTAGATTTCGTTGGATTTTTTTTTGTTGTTTAATTGATGTTTAGGTATTCCGTTTGAATCCAAAAGTGAAAACCCTAATTTTTTCTCTAATGGAGAAGCATGGTAGGTAAAACGGGTGTTCTTTTCTTGCTTTCTTTGACATTTTTTTGTCTGTTTATTTGATTTTCATCCTTGTCTTGCATTGTACTTATTCCAATTTTTATTTACTTTTGTAGGTAAGTGATGGTTTCTCAATTGGAATACGAAAGAATTTAGGGCTTCCTCTTCTTCTCTGTTTTACTTTGATTTTTGAGGTTCTTCTAATTACTACTCCATATTATTATGTAAGGGTGGCAATGGTTGTATATGGATACGGATACAACTATATTCGTATCCGTATCCAAAAACATGTTATGTATCCGTATTTGTCTGATATCTGAATGGATATGAGGATTTTTATTACATATTCGTATCCGGATTAATTTTTGATATCGAATAATTATCCGATCCAAAAACTAATAAAGTTACAGTTCATTCTGTTTGATTTCTAACATCCCTAAATTATAAAAATTCATCCAAAAAATCAAAAGTAATATGGCACCATAAAATGATAGTGAATCGAAATTGCACGTAGTTAAACATAATACAAATTCCAAGCCGCAAAAGTCGAAGGCACCATACATATATATATAGTAAGTATATATATATTTAGATATATATAAAGTACTTGGATCGGATTTTTCGGATACAGATATCACTGTTTTTATATTTGTATCTATGAACCAAGACCCCAATATCCACATTTAAAGGCTTTTTTAGTTTGAATTAGCAAAAAGGGATGTATGATGTACTGTAGTCGGGTATCGTTTATGCCTAAAAGTAATATTTTATATATATCTTTAAATATCCGTATCCGAAATTTTATTTCAAATTTTATCCGTAATTTCGAGTTGCGGATTCCGACGAATATCGGAGCTTTCGATTACCCATTGTCATCTTTATTATTATGTTTTACTATTTACACTTCTTTTGGGATTTTTTGGGTGAGGGTTTCTCAACATCAACAAGTATAATGAGGGGTTTCAAAGTTGTTTTTGTTGTTTGGTTATTTGTAGGTCCTAACCACGACCCATCTAAACTTAACAGCTCTGAAGCAATAACAACAACATGAACAACAACTTGTGAAGAGGATAGGTAGGTATTACTCTTTAATGTGAGTACATTGATATTTTGCTTTTACCACCCAAACTTAAGTTTTACTCACAGGCCATTCTAGATTTATCAAATACCATAACACAAATTTAATTGTTGTTATATGTTTGTATAGTGTAATTACGAAGTAGGGGTTTCGGTAATTAGGAGATGAGAGTAACCAAATGTAAGGGTTTCAAATTTATAACGTAATATACTTTCTCCCTTTTAAATTTTACAGGTATATGATAATGACATTTTCAAGTTTTGTGTTTAATTCAGAAGTCGAAGAGATAGCAGCTTGCGAAAACCTACACTTACTTTTATTATTCTCTTTACACTTCATAGAATTTGTACCATTTGATCAAGAAGGTTGTTGCTAAGATAAACCTCAACGTGAAGAAAATTGAGCTACTGTTAGAAGAAGCATCAAAAGGTTTTTTCTTTTCTCTAATTCTTAATTTTTTATTCTTAACAGATAACTTAATTCTTAATTTTTTATTCTTCTTTTTCTCCTTTAAGAATTAAAGACAAAGAATTCAGAAAAATATTATGAAAAATTTAGCAGTTATTTACGAATATTAACTTTAATATCAAAAACTGCTTTATCTGTATTAATCTATATAGGGGGACGATTGTTACCTATACAGTTATAAACTCGCAACACCCTAAGAATATGGGAAATTATTTGTTAGCAAGGTAAAATTATCACGTATGCGAAATTCATGTGTCTTACATTTCTCTTTAAAGCGGATATCATTTTTAATATATATCTGCCTTTGGTTTGTAGTTCTTCCAACAATTTTGATTCAAAAACATGTTGGGAATGAGAAAATTTTCGTATACAATGCTACTGTTTTGTCTGATGGGAATCAAAAGAAGAGTTGTTTTATATTCGTTTTGAAGGTTAGAATGATCGTACATGAACTCTATATATTAGGGTGATGTAGCTGTATTTACTGATTGTAACAGATTTTGGGGATAAATATGCAGGTTAAATCGATATTGTGACTTTGACAAAATTTGATACTGAGAGGTATCAATATCTCCCATAGTGGTGAGATACAAGACCAGGATCAGATAAAGGTAAAACTTCCACCTACTTATTAGCAAGTACCAAATGAAAAGTTTGATATTTTTGCTTGAAAATGTGTAAGTAAAGAACGACTACATCTGGACCCTAACAAAATCTTTATTTATTTTTTTCCCTTTTCTTCTTTTAGAAGTTTAAGATTAATAGTTTACGTGTGTTTATTAATTCGTTTTTTATATAAAGTAAATAGGTAAAATCAAATTATGGATAAAAAGGTGGGTGGATTATATTATTATGTCATTTTATATAAGCTTTGAGTTTCAACTCGTTTTGATCCACTGATGGTTTAATCAGCTCAAAAATTCTTCTTCTACGATATTAGTTGATTCTTGGAAATAAGTAATATATAACATTAATATTATTTGCTCCATGAAATTTACATATATCAATGGGGTAACCATTTTTAAATATATTTGTATCAACATAGTATGAAACTGGACTCTACCGTGTATAATTTATTGATACTGGACTCTATAGTGTATGATTATCCTTGTACAATGATATAATTTGACGCCTACTGTTTGTACATGTTCATTCTGATTGAAATGACTAGAAGTAGAAAGGGATATAATGTGGGAACAATGGAGGACAATAAACTTTTTTAAATGTACATAGTACATGGTTTCACATCGAGTGGTAAATTAAGCTAAATGGAATGTATTTGAAATTTGGTTTCAGTAACCATTTGAGATGAAATTATAGAGATGGAGTAACCACATTGCAAAAAATTTGATTGATGCAATTTGAGAAAACATGGATAAAAGGACATTCGTAATGTCTACCATCCAACGTGAGCATTAAAACACATCTTGTACTGATTAATAATAATTCAAGTGCTTCAATCTCTATAGGGTTTTATTTCTCGGTTTATCAGGCATTTATTTTGAAAACTTTTTTACTTGAAAAGTACAAGTTATTCACTTTTGAAATTAGTTATTGAAAAACCATGGAAGTTGAGTGACATCCGAAAAAAAACTCTCAATGCAAAATTCTTTAGCTCTTATTTGTTTGGTCACCGCTTGGTATTTTTTTCTGGATCCATGCATTATGGGTGAGTTAGCGTTGAACCCATAATAGTTCTTAATTAAAATTTTGAAGATATTGAATGTTAATAATTAAATGTAAGCCGGTCTGGAAATATATCTTATATGTTGATGTTAAAGTTAGTCGATTTGCAATTTTAGTTAATTTAAGTTCGTACTGCGGTGGCTGATAAGCGTTGGTTACCGTTTGATGAAATTAATCTTATTTATAGTTTATTTTTTTCTTTTGAGAGCACGCTAAGTATGGATTCTAACATTACTATCTTGAATCAGCATATTGTTGGGGACGACTAATCTTTCTCTCTTGGATTCTTTATGGAGGGCAATTAAGTGGTTTAGTACTGGGTGGACGGTCTATCCTCCCTTAAGTGGTATTACCAGTCATTCTGGAGGAGCAGCGGTCCATGGAGCTGCATCCCTACTCACCTGGTCTATGCAGGTCGTCTATTTCATTAAGTTTGTTGAATTAATCTATATAAATAAGATTTTTTGTTTAAAATAGGTTGTATTCACGTTGCATTATTTTTAAATCAACATCTAGATTTGTACAGTTTTAGTTATAAAATTTGACTGGATACAAAAGTGTTACATTGAATCTTTAATTGCATGTTGCATCACTATTTTATAGTTTATATAGGTGCACCTGTGATTTCCTTTACCCAAAATTTGTTACCCTGGTTCTATGCTTCTATTTGACATTTAACTTCATCTTTTTGTTGTAGCACTTGGAGGTCACAAGCTAAAGAGTATAAGGTGGAGGAGCATATATTAGATAGAGATCATAAAAATAAAGCCACATACAATCGTACGAAAAGAAAACTGAACAACTTAATGCACCGTCTTCATCTCCAAAATAAATGTAAGTTGGCTTTTTCTTTCAATGCAGATTGAAATTTCTGTTACTTTTCCAATTTATGGTCATCAGCAAATGTACTTTCACTTGAGATAACCTTTTTTTTTTCTTCCTGAATTTATTTTGATGGTGAATTTCAGTAAATATGGGAGTTTAAATTGTTATATAGTGTTATGTTAGGTTGGTGTAGTCCTTTTCGGCCACGTAACTACTGCAGCTTTTGCATTTGCTATTGACACGTCTCTTCTGCTACTTCTAAAAAGATATCGTTTGGTGGTCTTCCTTTTGAGTCACAAATAAATCAAAGCGGGGCCGCAGAGAACAGTAAAGTTGGAAATACATATCGTTGCATCAAAAAATTTATAGTTCCAAGAAATTTGAAGTATGGTCTAAAGATGGATAATATTGACTACTGCATACTCAATTTCACTATTTAAACTAATTCCGGCTTTATGTGCATGAATATGAATCTGTGGCGCAATGGTAGTGCATCTGACTATATATCAGATGGTTACGTGTTTGAATTACGCCAGGTTCATTGTATGACTTTAATTATCTTGGAACATAGTAATTCTCTGGAATAAAATGGCTTAACTGCAAGAATAAAACAAATCTTATTTCTTAATATATCCTAATATAGTAATTATATGAAAACAAATTATTTTCTACTGGGTCATCTTATTAAGAACGATAAATTGGGGGATATGGAAACTAATTGGGGGATACTTTACTGTAGCAATCGGCATGCATTGTTTTTCAGTGCTGACATCTCTAGTAAAGTATCCCCCAATTAGTTTCCATATCCCCAAATGTGGGTTCCTTATTAAAGAGTAAGCTCGAAATTAAAAAGTTCCCCTGTTTTTACTGATTTCACTTTTTTATTTATTTACATAGGTAGTTGTTTCTCATTTTAAACCAAACAAAAAATAGGTTTTGATTTTTCATCAAATTATGTTCGAAGGTTTCTCAAATTTTAACCAGATGGGAATTGGGTTTGTTTTTTTTAATAGGTTTTTGTGTTATTTGTTTTTTGTCTATTTTACTACATTATGTAAGGTGTTTCTTTCAGCGAGAAACTCAAGAAAGTCCTCACACTGGTAGTTTGAAAATATGTTTGCTTTTTAAAGAAAGCTATATCAAAGTTTTTTCTTGATTATATCTTCTTTGACGGGAAGCACTTCATATGCTTTGTATTATTTATAGTTGACAATCTATTTTGTACTAAGTATTGTGGTTTTTTTTAGTGCCTCTAATATCAGATATTGATATGACTATAGTGAGTGTGATTTTTCACTTAACTACATGGAGTTGGATCCTGGAAGAACAATTGAGTTGGTCGCTTGATTCTTTATGCAAGTATATGATTTTTGAAGAAAGATACATATCAATGATTTCCTTGATTACATCATCTTTGATGAGAATCCCTTCATATCCTTTGCACTATTTAGAGTTAACAATCTATTTTATATTAACATCATTTTTTTAGTATCTCTAATATCAAATATTTATATAACTATCTAATAAGTTTTATTTTTCATTTAACTACAGGGAGTTGGAGCCTAGAGGAACAATCGAGTTAGTTGCTTGATTCTTAACACAAGTACATAATTTATGAAGAAAGATATACCAGTGCATTTCCTTGATTACATTATCTTCGATGGGAATCACTTCATCTGCTTTGCACTATTTAGTGTTGGCAACATATTCTATGTTAATATTATTATTTTTAGTCTCTCTGATATCAGATATTGTTATTGATACAAATATATAATGAGTGTGTTTTCATTTAACTACAATGAGTTGGATCCTAGAGGAGCATCTAAGTTGGTCGCTAAATTCTTAATGCAAGTATATAATATGGTATGTTAGATAGGTAGGGAGTGTACATCGAGAGAAGTACAAACAGGATTTTGCCGATTTGGAAGCTATTACTAGAATTTTGAAGTAGAATATTATTATGACTTTGTTTTTTTACTTTTAACCAATAGATGTTGCATAGGTATTTTGAAGCCTAGCAAGACTAACGTTAATTCTAGTGCTACTTTAAGTAGCAGGTTTCAAATCTTTCTATACCAATTATCTTTAGAGTATTGATGTCGGTAATGTCATGAACTACTTACTGATTTTAAAGGTTGGTATAATTTTTCAAAACTATTTTATTTAAGAGGATTTCTTAACCTCGAACATTTTAAACGATACATAATTGCTAAATTTGGTTCCAATTGTTAGTCTATTACATGATAATTGGGTATTTTAATTATGCACTACAATTGTTAATTGGGAACCCATTTGGGATGGGTCCAGGGAGAAGTCCCGCCTCACCAAGTAAGGAGCAATTCTCATCGTACCCGATGTGTAGCACGGGTTAAATACTAGTGGAAACATAATCTTTTACTTCAACAAAAGTGAAAACAAAAATTTTCGCTCGAAATAATAAGGTTGTAGTTTTCACCTATAAATATCAATAGTTATTCGTGATAATCGCAATTTATACTTACAGTCTTCAGTTGTGTCAATCGTGATTTTTACGTGGAGTAGCCATTTGTTCCTCTTGCGGAAGGAAACAAGTGAGAATATTATTGATTTTATGTGAAGGTTCCGTCAAGAGGTTAATGAAGTTGGAAAGCTTGATGCCAGTCTCGTAATTTAAACATACAAGAATGCTTTGCCTTATGACGAGTTTGGGGTGTACAATTCCCAGACTGCGCATCCAGTTGGAAACCACAAAGAATTATACGAAAAAGATGAAAAATACGGGAGAACAAAGAAAGAAAAGAAGGAAAAGTTGTAGCGATTAATGAAAGGGTCCTGAACCGAAGGAAATTCCATATCAAAACAACATCTTGAAAAAAAATTTAGGAAGAAAATTTATGATGGCTCCATAAGTAGATACCGAGATGGAGAAGAATCAAAAAGAAACCATGAAAAAAGGCAAAATTCCCAAATATATACATCGTTCTCGGGTAACTCTTCAAAAAAAAATCAAAGACTCGCTTCATGTTACAAAGACGATATTAGAAAAAAAAATAAAAGATAAGAGAGATAAGAGTAAATATTGTGCTTATCATTAAAATCACGGACACAACACCGACTCTTGTCATACACTGGCGGCCGAAGTTCAGAGAAAGATTGACAACGGGAAGCTCCAGCAGTTCGTGAAAAAGATCAAACACGAATCAACTCGCTAAATCTACAAGAAATCAGAGTGACCCATGCAAAAATTGACTCAAATTCGAGGAAAGCTCATGAAAATTCGATAGTCAAAAGTTACGTCAAATCCAAGATTGGTGAATATTAAACAAAGTTGATTTCGTTAATCTAAACACCACAGAAACTTTATAAGAAGGAAAGACGAAAATATTCTTTGTCGGTGCAGATCTGGATGGAGTTTATCAACCACATAACAACGATGTTGTCATCTTGTTTCTCATCGACATGTATAAGGTCGCAATTGGATCCATATATGGGGACGGTAACTTCTACCATTCATCAGTGTCTGAAGTTCGTCACACCAGCAGGGGTGGTCAAAGTCAGGATTGATCAGATGACATTTCATAAATCTCATGAAAATGCAATAAAAGAGTAAAAAAAATCATAAGTGAATGGCTCGAAAATACTCTAAGTTGGAAAGAAGTTTTATCAACCACAATACTTCCCAACCTCTTATCAAGGAAGAGGGAAAGAAGGACCACAAACTATTGAAGACTTGGTAGAAGTACAAATTTGGGATCATAAAGAACATACTACATTTGTTGGTGCAGAATTGTTGGTAGACAAAAGTGAAATCTTGATTATCCTTTTGAAAGAAAATAAAGATATGTTCTCCTGGAGTCTCAGAAACATACCCGAAATTGATCCATCCATCGCGTGATATGGAATGGATATTGGCGAGGATTTTAAGCAAATAATACGAAAACCGCAAAAGATGACCCCATAGTGGAAAGTGAAAGTAGTATAAGAGATCAAAAAATGTTAGAGGCCGGAATCATCGAACCTGTTTGATATCCAAAATGGTTAGCAAACATTGTAGCAGTTCCAAATAAAAATGGGTAAATCAGGGTATGTATCGATTTCACAAACTTAATAAGGCATACCCAAGTGATCCTTACCCAATGCCCAGGATTATTGATCTAATTGATGCAACCTCAATATATGAAATATTATCGTTTATGGACGGTTACTCGGGTTACAACCAGACACGGTTATACAAAGATGATTAAGCATACGAATTTCATAATAAACAAAGGGATACATTGTAACCCCGTTATGCCTTTTGACTTGAAAAATACTGGAGCAACTTACCAACATCTGGTTGATAAAATGTTCAAAGACATGATTGGGAAAAACTTTGAAGTCTACATCGATAACCCGGTAGTCAAATCCCATCAAAAGTTGTCTAATGTTTTGGATTTAAAAAGGACTTTCGAACAACTGCGGCAATACAAAATGAAGATAAATCCCTCCAAATATTCTTTCGGACTCAGATCTGGAAGGTTTCTTGGGTACATAATGACATAAAGAGGGATTGTATCCAATCTAGATAAAATCAGAGAAATACTGGAGGTGTCATCGCCCAAACACAAGAAAATAAGCACAAAGACCTAACGAGAGGTTGGATGCTTTGAACAGGTTCATTTATCGAGCATCTGATAAGTGCAAACCTTTCTTTCAAACTCTAAAGAAGGCCAAAAATTTTGGTTAGAATGAGGTATGTGATCACACCTTCAATGAGATCAAAAGGTACATGACTTCACCTTTTTTCCTCGCAATCCCAAAGACGGGCCAAACTATTTACATTTATCTTGCTGCAAGTGACTATGATGTGTACGTGGTATTATTCGTTCTGGAACCTGATGAAAATCCAGTCTACTTTTTTAGCAAGTCATTAACCTATAATGAGAATATGTATTTGAAAATAGAGAAAATGTTGTTGGCCCTTATACATGCAACAAGACGCCTAAAACTATATTTTGAAAGACTACTCGTGGTATATACCGAATATACTTTGAAGGAAGTATTGGGAAGGGAAGATGATTCGAAAAGACTAGCCACATGGGATACTTACCTTGGTGCATACACTATCGGTTATGAACCAAGGACGATAGAAAAGGGACACGCTTTAGCATTATTGATGGTAGCCTTCCCAGTAAATGATATTGTGATTTCATAGTCAATGCATAACGAGGAAATCTTGCTTGAAGCTGGTTTGTATTTCCAATTTTGCTTCCATGTGAACATGTGAAAGCAAGAAAGATATAAAATCAAATAAAAATAATATGCAAATGACTATCAATGACTCAGAAAAAGTACGTGAAGGAGATAGAATAACATGGAAGATCTACATTAACAGATCAACAAACATCGATAATGAAGCTGTTGGTTGTACTGGTTTCTCAAAGAGGGATACGAGTGCAAAACGCTACCTGATTTGAACAATCAAGACGAGTATGAGGCCACGATCTCAGAACTGAAGACTGCACTTCACTTGGGGGCACGTAAAGTTTAAATTGACAAAATATTCAAGGTTAGTTGCCAATAAGTTTATCGACGCGTACAAAGTCAGGAACAAGAAGTTAGCTTCTTACTTAGAGTATATAAGTAATTTGGCAAAAGAATTTGAATATTTATGTGTTGAACAAAAGGAAAGACTTGAAAATATGCATGCAGATGCACTTGCTTACCTGTCAGCATCGATGGAGTCAGATACGACACAATATATCATCGTTGATTTCCAAGATATGTAGCTTAAAATTACCTTTCTTAACCTATTTACAAGTTGAGGATTAAGAGTGGGAGATGTTCGTAACCTCAACAAATGGTGCACTTACAAGATACACAGGTTGTTCTGTAACCTCCCAACCAGACTTATTACAGAAGCCAGGTGGTTTATTACAGAATTTTTTTTTGGAATATTGTGGAAGCCCGATGGTTTATTAAAGAAACCATCCCTGTCTTATTATGGAAGCCTGGTTGTTTATTGTAGAAACCAACCCTGGGTTATTTTGGATCCCAATCTAGCTTATTAAAGATGCCTGGTGGTTTCTTATACAAAACAACCATGGCTTATTTTCGAAGCTCAATCTGGCTTATTGTGGAAGCCTGATGGTTTATTTTCGAAACTAACTCTAACTTATTGTGGAATCCCAATCTGCTTATTCTGGAAGTCCGATGGTTCATTATAGAAACCAACGAGGCTTATTGTTGAAGCCCAGTCTAGCTTATCTTGTAATCCCAATGGCTTACTACGGAGGACATTCAAAAATAAATACAAATCTTAAGGAGATAGAAGTAGATCTTTTAAGATAACTGCAAATCATGACAAGATAGACATGGATCTTCCAAAATAAATACTAATATTGAGAAGATAGACACGGATCTTCGAAAATATATACAAATATTGAGAAGATCGACATGGATCTTCCAAAATAGATACAAACATTTAGAAGATAAATATGGATCTTCCAAGATAGATATAATTATTGAGAAAATAAACTTGGATCTTCCAAAATAGACATAGATCTTCCAGGATAGAAACAAATATTAAGGGATAAGTACAAATCCATGTGGTTATTTAGCATAACTATAAATCTAGGCGGTTATTTGGGATAACTACAACTAGACTTTGTTTCTTCCTATAAATAAAGGATGAAATCCAACTCAAAAGGTACACAATTTCTTTCTTTTTCTCCTCTATACGCCTGCATAGCGCTCTTTTCTTACTTGATCGTCGGAGTGTCTTTGCTGGTACCCCCACCTTTCAACATCAACTCAGTATCATCAAAAGTTTCTGGTGGAATTGAATAAAAATAGTAATTTAATCCATCTGCACACATCTCGAGGAGTATTGAGGTAAATATTTTTGCACCAGTAGTGCACATTCCATCCATTTTTATTGGGGTTTCATGATGGATGGATTTTACTCCCTAAAAAATATTATTATTTCTGTAAAAATATTTGGTATTTAAGTGGCACAAGTTTCTATATCCATTCATATTTTTATCATTCTTCCAATGTCTTGGATAGCTTGCAATGGCTTTACAGAGAAATAAAAAAGATGAAGATGGTTCTTGTGTAAATCATGTTAAGAATTTTTGGAGTCACAAAAATAAGATAAGCTCTCTTCTTCCTTCTCTTTTTATGTTCTCTCTTTGATTCTGATCTTACTTAGCATTTGCTTGTGTTAGTTGTTTTAAAAAAAATATTATAACTTAAACGTTTTATTCAATCTTTTTATCCACATTAGCCATTATAAATAATGATAAACACATAATTGATCGATTCATTCAAACATCCAACCAATAATTAAAATTTATACTTAAATTCGATAAATTCTGCAAACAATTGTACTAAACAAACTAAGAAAAACATGCAATCAATGGAAATACCATAATCAGAAGTCAACTTTCTGTGGTCACTGGTCATAGTCTTTATATTTCTAAAGTTAAATTCAACTACACTATTTCCTTTTTAACCATTTCCAAATTGATCATCAATAGCAACCGTATTAAACAAAAATCAAAATTGTAAATGTAACAATAATCAATAGATCGAATTTATAATAATAATAATCAACAATTTTATCACCGAAAAACCATCATCAACCTCGAGTTCATACTTATAATGATCTAGTGGTGGAGTTGTGATCAATTAGTAGTAGAGTTGTGTCGAATCTTAATGTAGGATAAAAAAGAATGAACATAACCAAATGAAATTCTCTTAGAAGATTATTCCAAATCCTCTCATGTTTATCCTTGAGACCCATATACCAAAAAGAAGATGAGAATGTTATTCGACATATATAATTTTAAGGGGAAAAAATATCAAGTAGGGGTGAAAGGGATACTAGAATACCTAGACAATTATGTCCTTATCTTTATGTTTTGTCTTTTTTTTTCCTCTTATTTCTAAAATTGAAAAACAATCAAAAAAAATAATTATATCTTGCAAATTAATATAACTCGGATTATAATGAAACTTATATTTTTGGAAAGGGTTTAAGATGATTTACAAAATAAAGATCCATTGGTGATAGTAAATTTGAAAATTTTCTTTTAAAAAAAAAGTTAGAACAAATCTTATTACATCTTAGCTTAAATTAACATAGAAAAAATTAGGAAAGTTTTAATTTTGGATCCCATTAAATTATAAATGTTAGTATTTAGTTCCCGTATTTTTCCATCTTTAAGTTTGGGTCTCGATCAAACAGTTGACTTACGTGGACTAATTTGACCGTTATAGTAATTTAGTTTATAATTAATTTATATTTATATACACGTGGCAAGCATCCAGTGATTATGAGTATAATAATATGACGGCTAATAAGTATACTCCTTTCAAGCTTTTTTCTTTTTCCAAATTTTTTTTTTTTCCTTATCGATCAAAAACTGTTTTACTTCAAAAAATATTGATGATGAGAAACAAAACTGGGCCATAATCTTACTTATGTTCTATTGATATATATACTAATATGTAATCAAAAAGTATTTTCTTAATGAATATGTATATTAGAGAGAAAATAGAGTGCGACTATGTGCACCCTGATTTAGCAAGGGGTGTATATTTCATCCATTCTTATTGGGGTTTCGTGATGGACGGATTTTATTTCCTTAAAAAGCATTATTATTTCCGTGAATATTTTTTGTATATAAGTGGCATTATTTTCCATATTCATTTAGATTTTTATCTTACTTCCGATGCGTTGGATAGATTTCATGTAATATTCTTTCCAATTATTCATGTTGATGTTGTTAGATTTCTTTTCCCTTCTTGGATAACATTTTGGACGTTTTGCTTTGCCATTCTAGCAGATGATTGATGACCAGGATCTCAGATTAATTGTAAATTTTCTTGGGATATTCATATTTTACTTGGTGATTGCTTACCATTATGTGGTGGCTGACCAAAATATGAAAGCAACTGAGATATGATTGCAATGGCTTTACAGAGAAATAAAAAAGATAAAGATTGTTCTTGGGTAAATCACGCAAAGAATTTTTGGAGCCTCAAGAATAAGAGAATATCTATTCTTCCTTTTCTTATTCTGAACTTGACTCACCATTTTCCTGTGTTAGTTATTCTTAAATGTTTTTTGATAATTTAAACGTTTTATTCAATATTTCCGGACACATTAGCTATTATAGCTAAAGATAAACACATAACCCATTGATTCATTCAAACCATCCAACCAACAATCTATACTTAAATTTAGTGAATTCTGCAAACAATTGTATTAGACAAACTAAGAAAAGCGTGTAACTTATCGAAATACCATAGTCAAAAATCAACTTTTGGTGGTCACTAGTCATAATCTTTATATTTCTAAAATTAAATTCAACTCCACTCATTCTTTTTTCACTATGTCCAAATTAATCATCAATAACAACCGTATTAACCTAAACTCAAAATCTTTATAAACATATGAGATTGTAATTCGAAGCAGATGAGATGGGATTGTAATCTGAAATAAATAGTTTTAATGAAAAATAATATAGAAACCGTATCAATAACAAGAAACAGATGAGATTGTAATTCGAAATAAATAATTTTAAGGAAAAAACAAACAAACATCAGGTAACTGTAAAGGGACAATAGAGTACCTAGACAGTTATGTCCTCATCTTTTTAAAATGGAGGGAGTATATATATATATAGAATATGATTTTGTGTTATTTCTCCTCTTGCCTTATTTTCAAATAAATTCCATGCTCTTATATAGATATCCACTAATATGGAGCAGTTTGAACCCATTCTTAGTGTAATAATTCTCCAGCTTAATTCTTTGGGATCATGTATTAATGGTTTTGTTGTCGTGATTCGACCAATATACGTGGAAAGGAATGCATGTGCCACCAATAGCAAGGTGTGAATGGCGTCAGAGGAATGCCCGCTGTCAATAACCCTAGCCATCACGGCGTTGGCATAATCCCAATGTCAAGCTCCTATTTGCTAGCGCTTTACAACGCCTGCCTATTTTGCACGACGCTGGGGTAAGCTCACCACTGATAAGTGCATATTTTACATGTTTAGAGTGTCAATATCATGCTATTATTTGCTAGATTTTTTGGGAATTATTGTGTATTATGTTTGTTTTGTAGTTTATGCTTTTATTAGGTAAACTAAACCGAAAAAAGGGCTACAAAGTGTTAGATTGTGCATGCAGGGAAGTGTTGCAAAGGTAGAAGGACCAAATACCAAGTGGAAATCTTCCGAATTCAGTATTTCTCATAAACATATTGAAGATAACTAAAAAACGAAGCCAAATGCGAAGGAATGAGATCATTCCGACTTCATATGAAAAAGTTATAAGAAAAACAAGTTCAGACTTTTCTCGGAGGGTCAAGCCATCGAGAATGAAAATATTCCCGGAGGGTCAAGCCATTGAGAAAAGAAAATCCAGAAAGAAATAATTTTCTCGGAGGGTCAAGCCATCGAGAAAATCAGAATTCTCATAGGGTCAGGCCATCGAGGTATATTCGAGAGTTAGGTATTTTTGACGGGTTTTTATGATATTTTTTAGTTTCCAAAACCTAGTATAACCGGGATTTGAGCACGGGCACCTATACAACTTGGGATATCTATTTAAGTAACTCTTCTAATACTTTTGGAGAGAAGTAGAGATGCACATAATTCTTAGACCTGATTTTTACATAGAGAAAAGAGAGATTTATTCCAAATTCTAGGGTTTACCCTTTTTGGGGGAAACCATGATATTTTCTTCTTATTTCTTGTATCATGAGTAGATACTTTTCATTGATTAAGGATGAATTCAATGTTCTAAGCATGAAGCTTTATTATTTATACAAATCTATTCTAAGTTTTAATCATCTTATCGTTTGTTTTCATTAAATCTAGGATTTATGATTGTTTTCTAGATTGTTCAAGTGTACAATTGGATTAATCTATTGATCAGTTAGTAGAGAGTTGTGAGATAAGTGTAATAGTTGCACACATCCTACACAAGTAAAAAATCGCGAGACTTTGCAGAGGGATTCTTTGGAGCAATTGTGAGTGAAGACAACATCAGCAAGTGGACCTTGATCTAAGAGTTTAACTTCTGGGATCAACCTAAATTCACAAAGCCTAAAGCGTTCGATTGGGTTACACCTTGAGTGATCTACTACTTGGGGGTTCATACGAATACAATCTGGTAGTCGAGAACTTCCATATCCAGTGATAAAAGGAGTTTTAGGGATAACAGTGATCTAGCTGCTATTCTACGGTTGGTGATGATTGATTCTGACGAAGATGGATAAGTATATTACTTGAGTTAATATTTTATAACGGCGAATGATTCCTTAATCATCTTTTCATATTATTTTTGTCTATTATTCTTTTTAGTTAGTGAATTAATTTACAATCCCCCCCCCTTTTTAGTATATATTGGAGTTTTGCTAATCTAAATAACATTTATATTACACAGCTCTCTGTGGGAACAGTCCTTACTACCACTGTATTATTAGTTAATTAGTAGGGAATATATTGATTAATTTGTTGCACTTACGACACGCATCAAATTTTGGCGCCGCTTCCGGGGAGCATTGGTTAATTGATTTGTTATTTGTTTTAGTAATTTAGATATTTTCACTTTTTTCTTCAGTGTTTTCCAGATTGCTTGGTTTTTGTGGTGTTAAGAACTCGTTGAAGGTGTTCAACCTTGTTCGGGAGTTAAATTATAAAAGAAAGTTGTAAGTATCACCTTTGTTTTTATTTTTATTTATTTTTAGGTTTTAGTAGATTTTAGGTTTTTCTTGTGAGTCGTCATGTTTCCATTCGGAAATAACATGTACGGTTTTCAATCTCAATCTTATAACAATTACCAACCATACCATAGGTATAATCAAAACCAATCCTTTGGTTACGACCAATACCCTATGGAACCTTATGATTATTTTAATACATGCCAACAACCTTACGGGTATGTAAGTGAACAATCACAAGGATGGGAGGATAGTTAAGCTTCTCATAATTCTTCTAGTCTTGTAAATCTAATGCACCAATTTATGGATAATTTGGATCGATAAAATCAACAGATGAGAGAGTCCCATCAAAAGATGGACGGGCATAACAAAAAGACTGAAGATACACCCTAAGAACTCCAAAGGATAATGGGGAAATTTATTCAACAAAAAGATCGAGATTTATATGAGTTACAACAACAAAATCATCAAAAATAGGATTGGGAAGAGTTACCTCGAGAGATTCAAAGGAATTCAGAGAAATCAAACGAACAAACTTTTCAACTCGTAAAAATAGGGATGATGAAGAAGTATGGCCTCAAAACCAAAACTATTATGAAATTCCTAAGAACGATAAAGACTATTATGAAGATGAACAACCTTTGAAAATCCCTTACAACGATGATGCAGTTATTCTAACTGCGGATCATTACAATGATCATTCACTTATTTAAAAGGAGGAGCCTTGGTATAACAGAACCATTTTTCTAACGGGGTAATATACTCAAACGCTAATGAACATTATAAAGAATATCTAGATTACCATTTTTTTATTCCAGTTGATTTGCAAGTAGAATATCCGATTATTTGTTCGAAAGAGACTCATACAGATGATCCTAGAATTTGCACCAACGAACTACCTTCATGAGAGAGGAATTTGATTCCGATGATGAGTGTGTTGAAGAGATGGAGATTGAGAATGAAACCAAATTGATTAATGTTGTGGAAGACCCAAATGAGCTTGCCAAGGATAATAATGACGCTGATATTTCGATTGAAGTAAAAACTGGTAAAAAATGGTTTTAAAAAAGTTTAATAGAGGACCATGACAGATATGAGGTAAATGATTCATTGCATACCCATGATGAGGATCGCATAAAAGGTTTGTCTACTCTTTTGCATAACTATATATCTTTTGATCCTCCCCCAATCGAAATAGTTCCCCAAAAGGTTGTTCTTATTTTTAATGAGCTAGATCACTTAGGATTGAGTATATATGCTACAAAAATTCTTAAGAATTATTTTTCTTCTAACTATCTACCATTATATGTGTTTGATTCTAACATTGTGCAGGTTCACCGACAGGAACCCAAAGAAGTTCTCGCATTTTATATTCTTTATACACTTCCAAGTGTAGAAAAAACTAAGTGTGGGGGAAACTTCCACCAAATTACAGTTTCAATATTTATATCTTATGCTAACGTTTTTGTGAAGCTGTTATTAGAACTGTAGATTGTTGTCTGGGTTGATCCCTATATCTTCAGATTGTTGGTGTACGGACGCTAACATGACGGTCAGGCTGAGGACATTAAACTAAGCGCTGAATGGGAGGAAACCCATCGATTTCGGATTTCTTTCCCTTATCTTTTATATTTTTCTTAGTTATAATTACTTGATTTCCCATCTTGATTTTACATTAGAGGAGTCAGTTTACATTGAGGATAATATAAAGTTTAAGTGTGGGGGAGTACTTAGCATACAAATTGTTTAGTCTTTACTTAGAGTTTTGACTTTTGTAGGTAACGTTTTAAATTTTTTTGTACATATTTTCATGAAAACCTCCAAATTTTAGAGATTTTAGAGTCACTTAGTAAACTTCTAGCTAAGTTTACATACGAAGTTCTTAACGAAATAACTAAACTTAGAAGTATTAGAGAATAATATTTGGGATTCTTAGTTATTGAGAGGCTAGAGTTGACAAAAAAAGACTTAAACCGCTGGTAGAGAATACAGTATTAGAGAAGATGATCATTCAATACCCATGAGTGAGGCACTGAACCTTCAATTCTTTGTACCTGTATAAATTGTCTATTTAGAGTGTTTCATCTTACGCTAATTCCGGGTAGAACAATGAGCTACATAACTTCGCACCAATTTCAACATTACTTTTTGATCTCTTGAGTACTATTTTTATCAATCATGAGGGTGCCATCAGAGTTGATAAATTTATCTTTTAGTCTTGTTTGCAGTTGGCACCATTCTTTCGACAACAACAGGTCCATAGAAACACCATCATCATCAACAAGCAGAACATCCCAAATTCGAAGAAAAGTTGAACACGTTCAAGGTTTACAAGCAACAATACAGGAAAGAGCAAATTTCAAATTCAAGTGAAGCAAAAAAATAAATATCAGAATTACATATATATATATATATATATATATATATATATATATATATATATATATATATATATATATGTTGAAGACTTATGTACAAGAGCTAAGAAAAGCTAAATATGAGAGTCAGTGAAGTTTATGATACCAATACAATACAAGTTGTGAAGAATCAAGTGGTAAAATCCTTCTCCCATGACCATATTAGTTTCATTTGTTAATTTGTATTTCAATTAATTTCTTCAAATCATATATATATATATAGAAAATAAGAAAGAAAAAGAAAGAAAAATAAATGTTTTATATTGCTTTAGTGTATATTTCTTTTGTATTCATTCAATAAGGTCGTGGGAAAGAAGAAATCTACAAAGAAGTTTCTAGCAAGAAGAATTGAGGAAAATAGTTATAAATTATCTAGGTTCTACGAAGTTCAAGAGTTCATCATCAACAGTTGAAGACCGAAGATGTTTATATTGGATGCTGTGAGAGTGGTGCTAATTATAGATCAGGTGACAAGGTAAGTAAGCATTCCCATACTCACATAGTAGTTGATTTCCTTTCTTAGAGGTCATTAGAAAAAAAAAAGTTCTTTTCGTCCCACGTTTCTATGGGATAACATAATATCATTTGGAAGTTTTCTTTTTCTTCCCACTATTCAACGTGTGCAGGATTTCTATCTTCACTCCTTCTTGTACACATGAAAACCATAAAGTGCGTCTTTTGAGTGCAATGCCATAAAACCCTATTGATGAGGCAGAAGTCAAAACATTCGATTGCTTTCGAGGATGATTCTTTCATATAGTTGGTTTCTCCTAACTCAAGAGTTAAGCATGAGAATAATGTTCTTTGGAATTTCTAACTTCTTATTATTAGTGTGCAGAAACTTTATGTCCTAATAGTTCTTTGGATGCATGTGCTCTGGAATTTTTGAAAGTTGGATTTACGTTTTGTGGGTATACCTCTTGTAAACACTCACGAGACTATAACTCGTCCACAGGGAAACCTAGGGGCTTAAAGGTTTGTTACACATGATAAGTGTAACCGTGTCCTCAATGAAAGGGAGTTGTATTTTAGTTAAGTTTATGATTAGTTTAGTTTAGTTTGCTTGAGGACTAGCAAAAGCTAAGTGTGGGGGATTTGATAAGTGCATATTTTACATGTTTAGAGTGTCAATATCATGCTAGTATTTGCTTCTTGTAAATTATTGTATATTACGTTTGTTTTGTAGTTTATGTTTTTATTAAGTGAACTAAACCAAA
Source organism: Papaver californicum (assembly GCA_023531435.1). Classification (NCBI taxonomy): domain Eukaryota; kingdom Viridiplantae; phylum Streptophyta; class Magnoliopsida; order Ranunculales; family Papaveraceae; genus Papaver; species Papaver californicum. The sequence continues at coordinate 2,131,457 of JAJJMC010015431.1, read as the reverse complement.
AAAAGAGCTACAAAGTGTTAGATTATGCATGCAGGGAAGTGTTGCAAAGGAAGAAGGACCGAGTACCAAGTGGAAATCTTCTAAATTCAGTATTTATCATAAAAATATTGAAGAGAACGAAGAACGAAGCCAACTGCGAAAGAATGAGATCATTCCGACTTCATATGGAGAAGTTATAAGAAAAACAAGTTCAGACTTTTCTCGGAGGGTCAAGCCATCGAGAATGAAAATATTCTCGGAGGATCAAGCCATTGAGGAAACAAAATCCAGAAAGAAATAATTTTCTCGGAGGGTCAAGCCATCGAGAAAATCAGAATTTTCATAGGGTCAGGCCATCGAGGTATATACGAGAGCTAGTTATTTTTGATGGGTTTTTATGATATTTTTGAGTTTCCAAAACCTAGTATGACCAGGATTTGAGCACGGGCACCTCTACAACTTGGGATATCTATTTAAGTGACTCTTCTAATACTTTTGGAGAGAAGGAGAGATACACATAATTCTTAAACCTAGGTTTTACATAGAGAAGAGAGATTTATCCCAAATTCTAGGGTTTACCCTTTTTGGGGGAAACCATGATATTTTCTTCTTCTTTCTTGTATCATGAGTAGATACGTTTCATCGATTAAGGATGAATTCAATGTTCAAAGCATGAAGCTTTATTATTTATCCAAATCTATTCGGATTTTTAATCAACTTATCGTCTGTTTTCATTAAATCTAGGATTTGTGATTGCTTTATAGATTGTTCAAGTGTACAATTGGATTAATTTATTGATCAGTTTAATGCTAGTAGAGAGTTGTGTGATAAGTGTAATAGTTGAACACCTCCTACACAAGTAAAAAATCGCGAGACTTTGCAAAGGGATTCTTTGGAACAATTGTGAGTGAAGAAAACAGCAAGTGGACCTTGATCTAAGAGTTTAACTTCAGGGATCAACCTAAATTCACAAAGACTAAAACGTTCGATTGGGTTACACCTTGAGTGATCTACTACTTGGTGGTTCAGACGAATAGAATCTAGTAGTCGAGAACTTCCATATCCAGTGATACAAGGAGTTTTGGGGATAACACTGATCTAGCTGCTATTCTACGGTTGGTGATAATTGATTCTGACGAAGATGGATAAGTATACTACTCGAGTTAACGTTTGGTAAGGAAAATGATTTCCTAATCATCTTTTAATATTATATTTTTCTATTATTATTTTTAGTTAATTAATTAATTTACAAACCCCCCCTTTTTAGTATTTATTTTAGTTTTTCTTATCTAATTAACATCTTAATTATACAGCTCTCTGTGGGAAGGATCCTTACTACCGCTATATTACTAGTTAATTAGTGGGCAATATATTGATTAATTTGTTGCACTTACGACACGCATCAAGCGCTATCTAACTTCATATGCTAGTGCCCCACACTGAACGATGTTGGGATAAGCCCAGCGCCAGATTAGCTAGCGCCCCACACTGAACATATTTGAGATAAGCTTAATGCCATACTACTTCTTGGCGCTAGCACAGTTAGAGCCTCACACTACACGACGATGGGATAAGCCCAGCGCAATCCTACTTCTTGGCGCTAGCCTAATGCTAACGCCTCGTATTTCATGATGTTGGGATAAGCCTAGCACCATCCTACTTCTTGGCGTTAGCCTAGTGATAGTGCACCACTTTTGCGGTGCTAGCCTAATTTTTGCGCTAGCCTAGTGCTCATGCCACTACTACCACATACCACTCTTGTGTTACTAGCCTAATGGTAGCACCTAATCTTCTATGGATTTGGCTAATGTAAATGCTGCCATCATCTTGGTGTTGGCACAAGGATGATAGCCCTCTCTTGACTAGCACTGGTCTTGGTTAGTTCCCCTCATCCTTGGTGCAATACCAAGCTCTTTATCCTGATCATCAATATACTTCAAGTCTAAAATACCTTCTTGATGCTCTAAGTCACAAATATTTAACAAGTGAGGCTCTCAGTTGAGACCACATAAAATACTAGTATTGGTGGTTCTGATTAGTATTACTGAGTACCCAGCTTACATAAATACCCATAGCTGGAATCGTCAGAGTTTGTTTATCAAATAACTCATTTAATATGCTACTAGACTTACTAAAAGTCAAGTCACTGACAGACTTATTATTCTTGCTGTACTCGATACTAATCAATCTACATAATAATTAGCACCCTGGGCATATTTCCTAATTAATTAATTAAATAATTAAGTGAGTAATTCATATGACCTAACTATCAATTGTACTAGATATCAAACATGTCAAGGGAGGATATTCACTAGGGTATTGGTTTAGCGGTTTACAACATGTGCGGTGTAACTCTACACCCAAAATGAGAGAGAATCAAGACGTGTGAACGTTGTTGGATGAAGGAATAATGGGCGTATGGTTTCTAAAGTCTTCCATACAATCATGGGCATGATTTCAACCATGTTCTCCAGTTGTCCCCTCCTTCCACTTCTTATAAGATCATCAGTATGAGTTCAACACTATAAATAAATGATTTCATTTATTTAAAAGACAAGTTAAGTTTGTTGAAACATCAAGCTATCAGCTCAACCAAAGAGACTTATATTCTTCAACTAGAATTCATTACACTCTGATCTCATCTTTCTCTTCTTTCCTCTTTAAGATTAACCGTTCTCCTCCTTTCTGACTGAAGCAAGGATTGAACGACCATTTCTTGATTTACGATAGCGTTGTATGATTTTGATTTCTTGTATTCATTAAAATCTACCCCTAAAAGTTTATCTATTTTTACCTTATAACATAAGGCCAAGGATTAAGCAACGCCGAATTCTCAGATGCCAAAATGCTTTCACAAATAATGCGCAAGATTGTGCATAACTGATGACACTTAGTTCGCAATTATGCACTCTCATGGCCGGGACATGTAAATTTCCGCAACATTCACCATTCCTTCGAAATGCATCAAAGTGATGCGATCTCGGTTTAACAACACAGCAAATCGCATCATGAAGCATTTTCCTCATGCAACATAACAGGGAAGATAATGCATCTTAGCATATATGGATTTTCAACCAACACCACATCCCTTTATATGTCTTATTGATATTTCTACATATAAGAAAATGTGAGTTATTTACCATATACCAACTCTGACCTTCTTATTGATATTTCTACATATAGGAAAAGGTGAGTTATTTGTCATATATTAACTTTGACCTTCTTCCATGACATCGATGTAGGAAAAATTATGCATATCTCGTTCTCGTCTAATGTCCCACTTTCCAAATGCACTATAGTGATGCATTTTCAATAAGCAACCTAGCATAGTGATGTCTTTTGCATCATAATGCATACTCGTATAAGAAATATAGGGATAATGATGCATTCTTCACTTGATCAACCTTCAACAACCACCTTCTCCCTATATATGTCTTATTGACATTTTTTCGATATCAAAGTTCAGGAGTTTTTGGCCGTGGACCAACTCCCACCTACTTAATGCATCCTTGAGTAAGCTTTATGTTCTGATGATGCATCCTCATGTAAGCATTATTTTACCTGGTTGCGTAATTTTATAAAATACAAGCATAATGATGCATTACCATCATAATGCTTCTTTGAGTGTGCAACACATGTAAATATTGCATCTATTGGTAAGAGACAAGCATAATGATGTCGTAGCGTCATAATACCAAGCTAATGCATCACTTGCGTCAATGTACATCTCAAGTTCTAGGTAATATATTTCTCTTAGCAATGCATCATAGAATATGTACCATTATCAAACAGTAAACTTCAGGACAAAATGCATCACTTTTGCAAAATATGAATCATCACTTTTATTTGATGCATCATTATAATCTGATATTACTGCACAAAATTTGCTTGTTGGCATAAAAGAATTCCCCTTTCACTAAATCTTGTATCGTGACTCTAAAATCAATTATTTCGATCATATTTTAAATGACTCGAAATTTGTTCCATCCCCGAAATCTACGTTGAATCCAAAACCTGTCAGTATAAAGCAAATATTCCATGACCTGAAAATCTGCATTGAAATCCAATTAGAGCATACAGCTTTCCAAATACGACCCAATATCTTTCCTTAGGCTAAAAACTTACATCGAGGGCCAAAATCTAATTGGTGTCCCAAAATCTGCCACATAATACAGATTATACCTCATCGCGCAAAATCTGTCTTTATATAAAATATTTCGTGACAAATAAATATGCATCGTAATCCAAAAAATATCTTGTTCTAAGGTCTTGAACTTGAGGCCTGGTCTTTAATATTTCTCGTCAGTGAAAATTTGGTTGACCAAATCTACCTTGTAACTTAAAATCAACTTCGTGAACTAGAATACATGAGGTAACTAATATGTCACCGTGATTTAAAAGTTGTCCCCTGACCCCAAATTTATCGGGTGATCTAAAATTTAGATCTTGATCCAGAAATTACTATTTGCAATCAAAAAATTGCTCAGTAATTCCAGATTTGTCAATTTGACATAGTTTACCCGCCATTTCACCCCACAAAATTCATCTACCTAGATTTATGGTGTACTGTTCCGGATTCGTTTAAATGATGGTCTACCGGGATAACTCACAAATAAATATAAGTATATTTTTGAAATATTTATCAGCAGACAAGGAGCATGTATATGAGACATTCAAATTCATTACAATCACGTCATCGTTTTCATCTCGGAGTTAGAAATTGAGTTCCGGTTCTGAGATTCTACTTAGGCGCGCCCAGTCGCTAAATGACTAAAGAACAAGGTCCATCCATATATACATCTATGCAGACAAACACATAATTTCGATACGCTAGAAGTTTGTTTTCTTTTCATTCGTACGTTATTTATTAAAACCGCTAATTAGCACACGAGTTTAATGAATCCACATTTTACATTACTGATCGGGAGATAAGATATAGAAAATATTTTATCAATGTAGTACTTCGTTCGCAAGAGATTAAGAAATGATGATATTGAGAAAGCGAGATAATTAGGTCACTGCGTATAGACGAAGAGAGAGGACATGTCCTCCACAACCACAAGAGGCGGCTAAGAAACCAACAGTGTAGGTAACTCCTAGCACGACGCACAAGAACAAAGCCAATAGTATCCATACATGATCAGATAGATGCCTTTACACAAAAAAAAAATCATCTCTCAGCTTGTTTTATTAATAATAGTAAGAAAACATATGTTATGCAGGTATTTGCATTGGACTCCTTTAACAACATAAAATTTAAAAACAATAAAAAAATTTGTTCAAAATTAAAAATTTAATGTTTTTCTTTATACACGTCATATAGATTATTCAAAGAGATTTCCATATATACATGATCCGTATTTTAAAAGATATAAAAGTTTAAAATTTTTTAATTTATTATTAAAACTGTGATATTTTTGTAAATATATAAAAATATGCTTATTATATAATTTTACCCTTGAATATATATAGTGGTACTAATGATGTTGGATGTTATTTTGTAATATCTGGATTACACCAACCGAAATTGCCACTTTTTTTATATTAGTATAATATAATAGTCCGTGGGTTAAAACCCAACTACCATATACCTCTTACCACCAAAACCCCAGCCAAAACAAAAATAAACAAGAACCCTATTTGAACAAATCTTTATAAATTACCATTTTGGATAATTTAACCCAATAAAAATAATAAACAACCCCACCCTCAATCTATATTTTGTTCTCACCATCAACAATACCAGCACCAATTCAACACCACCAACCACCACCATCCATCAATATCACCACCAACCAGCGCCACCACCACCACCAGAAGCAACACCACCAACTAGCAGCACCACCATCCAGCACCACCACCACCACCAGCAACAACACAACTACCAACCACCAACTAGCAGTACCACCAACCACCACCAATAGAAACCAAAACCAACACCAACCACCACCAACGAGCATCTTCACCAACCACCACCACCACTAATACCATCGCCACCACCAATACCCAGCACCACTCATCATCACCAACCAGCACTACTACCAACCAGCAACACCACCACCAATATCACCAGTAACATTGGTTTCAACGATAATAGGCAGAAAAATAATGAAGCCAAATTTGGTTTCAACATAAAATTGGCATTTCACCAACACAACTTAAACGAAGAAACCAAATGCACCAAATTGAATAAACTAGGAACAAATTAGTTGAAACTAAATTTGGTTTCAACATAAACGTATTGTTTCACCACTAAACTTTGGTTTCACGATAAAAAATAGGCAAAAGTCAGATGAAACCAAATTTGGTTTCGACAAAACTTAATGTTTTCACCAACACAGAAATTGGTTTCAACACTGTTTAGTTTTTGTAAAATTTGATGAAACCAAATTTGTTTTTATCATTTTTCTGACATTTCACCAACACAAACATTGGTTTCAACGTTGTATAGTTTTTATAAAATTTGATGAAACCAAATTTGGTTTTATTATTTTGTTGATATTTCACCAACACAAAACCCTAATTTCGACAATGATAACGTATCATTATTTTTTGATGATGATGTTCGACGATGATGATCTGGAGGAGTAAGTGATGTTTGTAGAGGATAGAAGGGGGAGGATGACATGTTGTTGGTGACAGATATGGACATGTAATGGTGGGGCGAAAATATAAGGAGGAGGAGGCGATGGGGGAGGAGAAGGTGTTGTTGATATAAAATTAGGATATAGAAAGAAAATGAGGTGCTGGTGGTGTTGGTGGAGGAGATAGACGTGTTGTTATTGGCGGATATGGGTGGCTGAGGTACTGTTGATGAACATAAAAGTAAAATAAAAAGAGATTGATGTATTGGTGAAGGAGACGAAGGTGTTGTTGCTGCAAGTCTGTCTTTTCTCACTGGTTTGGTGGCGGCGGAGCTACTATTGCTGCTAGTGGTGATGGTGGTGGAGAGGAGGAAGGGGAAGAAAGAAAAAAGAAGAAAAAGAGAAAAAGAAGAAGAAACCGAAATGGGAAGGGAAGACTGATATTTTAAAAGGTAATACAAACTAAATTTTAACATTATAAATAGAAATTGAGTTTTAGATAATTTTTATTTACAAATAACAATATGGAAAAAACTTTTATACATCAAATTTGTTCACCTTGATATTTTACTACTTATTATAACAATATAATAAAATAATACTTTATAGACCTAAGTTGGGCCAACATTATCCCAAGGAAGAAAAAGTTTAATTAAAAGAAAAACCTAGGATAAGATAAGTACCCGAAGAACTGAGCATTGCATTCAACACTAAGTTATAAAACTTACCTAATTTCATTTTCTCAGTTACGACTGTTTTCTCCTATTTTACATGGTACCTATATATTATTCATCTGCACCAATTTAATTAACTAAATAGAACAAAACAATATTAGCGGGCGGTAGTTGGCATAAGACTTTCATAATCAAAAAAATAACTACTGATTTTTTTGGTTGTTTCCTATGCATTTTTTCCTCTTCTTAATGTTACCTGATAGCCCATCGTTGAAGGTGGGTTTTTATCATAGGGTAAAACTGTTTTTGGTCCTATATCAAAAATATATAGTCTATACGATTCGTTTGAATCTACATTATCTAGACTAAACCACTGGTGATATGGGATCCACATTGATCCCTAGTGCGCTTGTTTATGTATATATATGCTAGAGATTTACCCAGCTAAATCTCAGTTTTTTATGTAATTTATTATACTTATTGTATAATTCAGTATTTCTATATATGTATTGTATGACTCAGTATCTCTATATGAATTCTTAGAATGTTACCGGCGCTCGCTGCAATACTTTCCATGATATTACCAGACTATATAAAAAGGAGCAACTTGAACCTGTTCCAAGTGCAATAATTCCTCAACTGAATTCCTTGAAGTCTCTCTTTCTCTCTCTCTCTATATATATATATTTAGACTCTAATTGAGTAAACATGATCTACTATTGTGTTACATTATCCATATTCTAGACTTTCAGTACTTGAAGTCTATTGGTCAACTATATACTCATTGGCTGAAATAAGAATTACAAAGCACATTTATTTCTATTCTCAGCTGAGCTATATGGATTCACAATAATGCCAGAGGAAAATATTTACAATGAATGTGACTGCTAGAAAGTTTTCCACCGGAAACTCAACTAACAATTCTGTTACATACGAGTTAGCTACATATATTTATTCCCCGAATAAATTATTGAATTTATCTGTGTTTACTCTCAGCTGAGTTACATGGATTTATCATAATATTTTTCCTAAGTTGGAATTTAATCTCCATGTGATCAATCTCAACGGAATGCAACTTATGCAAATACAAGTATCAAGTTCAATACTTGCACAATGCCCTTACCAGGCCATCTTATCAATGGTTTAACAGAAATACAATTGTGCAAAATAAGCTAGAGCCATGACATTGGAAAAATTATGGCCGACGCATCACAGAACCAACCCTCATCTCAGGCGTTGGCAAAGACCATCGCCATCTAATTCCTGGATGTCGCCTGAAAACTCCACAACCATCGCTAGAATTTACTAGCGCCACAACATTCCTGACGTTGGCTATTTTCAGCGCCAACATCCTTTAGTGATGTCTCATGCCAGCGTTGTGATTCATCCAATAACTAGCGACATCTCTAGTCCTCCTAGACGCTGGCAACTTTCCAGTGCCATTCATTCTCAATGCTGGCGTGTAAGCGCCAACCCTTATTACTCCATGGCGTTGGATATTGCTAGTATATCCCTCTTTGATAGTGCTAGATATTGCAAGTGATAGCTCCCTACCTCACTGTGGTACTGCTGGCTTTGGTCCTCGATGACACGATTGCTCCATGTTGTTGGTATGGTACTTGTGCGTCGTTTTGCATATCAATGTCTGGGTTTCTCTACTTGATGCCTTAAGCTACTGATAACTCCAATTGATGCACAAAGCTACGATCAATCAGTAATTGGGTGTTTCATTAGATAGTTAATATTTGGCATAATCTACAGACAAGATCCAACAATGCCATTGATATGCATCATTGACGAATTTATGCACCAGACTTACATCATGATGTCATCTCTCACAAAGTGGTGCCACTAGATTGATTCACTCACATAGAGGTCTTATGAGCTTATATTACTAATATATCATGAGCTAGCATCGTCTGCAAAGTGGTGCCATAGGCTTGCATCACCCACTTAGCTTTGCTATAATTGTGCATCATTTATGAAGTGACACCAATGCCTTGTATCATCACTGAATTGATGCATGGTTAGTCAAAATTTTATCTACCGACGAGAACAGCAGGGTAATATTTGTATATCACTGCCAACTTCACGACTCTCAAGCGTCAATATACAAGTTATATTATGATATAATTATCTCTTTACTCCTTCATGGTCATTCATCATCTTGCACTGATGCCATGAAGTACTCTACTAACTATGAGTACCCAGCTTACTCGACTACCAACATCTGACATAAATTACTAACGATGGTATCACCATGCTATCTAAAATCCCACGACTAGCATCATCAAAACTCAATGCCCAATAGTGCTAATAGTCTACTCTACTTGGTTTACTAAGTTACTAGTAAATTGATTAATATACACTGGTCAGTCTATTTAATTAATTAATATTGTGAGCATTTTAACTAATTAATTAATTGAGTAAGTCATTCTTGATTAATTCGAAAGAAACTCATAGAATTAGAAAAATTATATATAAGGTTATTATTTTCAATATTTTTTGGATAAATCTAATTAGTTGTATTGGAATATGGGATAAGAGTAAATCAGATAAAACTAAAAAATTATATAAAAATTGGAAAAATTATTAATCTAAAAAAAAGCTCAGTTGTCTGCAAATATATATACTGGGAAACAGGGAGTATAAAAGAAAGAAAAAAATGGGACCATATAATAGAAACTTGGACGTTGTAAACGAGTCTAGTGACACCCATTAGACGTAATCGGACAGCAAAGTAGCATACTTATTTAAGTGTAAAGAATGGATGACATACTTAAAAGAGTTAATGAAGTTCATTTCGATGTCGATGGATCGACTAATTAATAAACAGATCAGTCCCATGATCAAGCCGTACAAATAAGACAAAATTCATTTATATTAATCACTTTTTAGGTGGAAACATTGTTGGTTGCTTGTTAGAAGCCTAACGTATCTAGTACTTCAAATACGTACGAACAAATTAAGTGACCCAGGCAACACATTGTGTCACAATCTATTTGGCAGCACCAGCTAGCCAACCTTTTGCTTGTGACAAACACGCCTGTGGCCTGTGTGCTACATTGATTAAAATCACATAGACAGTCCTTCTATGAAGACGTGTAAAATTGTACATCTATCTAGTTTAACTCTCAAAAAGTGACATTTACAAGCATAGCTAACATGGAAACGAGTTCGGAGAGACAGTTTATTCTGAATAGGAAGCTCGAACTTCGGGTGTTTCTTGTCTTTTTGGTGAGAATGATATATCGATATGCCGGGTCGTTAACCAACTAAACTATTCTTATTAGATTGATTTGAACTTTTATGTAGTGTGAGTGCCTGTGCGAATGTCTGCCGTCCAAGTGCGGTCATAGTGGACCACAAAATTAAAGCGATCATAACTGGTAGGTAAATTAGAAGTATTAGTTAATCATATTATCAACAATGCATCACAAAGTAAATGTAGTAGTTTATCAAAAATCATAGTTTATCTAAGAGCCAATAATAGAGCAGTCAGGGTCATATGATCATAAAACTCTCCATCCCTATTGGTTTACGCTTTACACATCTCTTGGAACTTCCGAAAGCCATAAACAATCTTTAATACACGAGACTGAGGATTTCAGTGATGAATGGACGACCAGATAACAATTGAGAGCTATCAGCTTGGCTTTACGCATCCAACGGTAGTTGGTGTTTGTAACCTCCCTAATTAGAAATGAATTTGTACTACAATTATTCCCTCACTATTAAATTGTAAGAGCATTTCTGTAATATTCGTACTTTGAAGAGTAAATTGGATTTGTATCTGTGTTACACCGATCTCTTTATTATTTTTTTTTTATATAGATAGAGTAGTTTTTGGTTAGCTCGACTACCAGTTGATCCATCTCGCTTGTAAGTGGATTATCATTGCTACCATGTCTACTGAAAGTACCAGTACCCTTAACAAAAGTAAGTACTTAAAGAAAAAAGAATACTACCTCCGTTTCAGTAAAAGTATTACTATCATTTTTACTAAAACGAAGGAAGTATTTATTAATGGTGTTACGGATAAATATTAACAACGCCAATGGAATATCAAGGTCGATGATACTCAAATAAGAAGAAACCTGTGAAGAAAAACATAAAAATGAAACCCTCGTTCAGGACCAACATCCTAGAATATTAATAGAACCTTGTAGTTCTTTAACAGTTTTGGAAATGGTATGAAAAAATTGGCATATTCGTTCCTTCAAACCAAATCTCTTGAACCTTTCCATGTCTATAAAACAATTAGAGAAAAAATTAGTAGAAACAAAATAAAATTAGTAACAACAATTATAATCTAGTAGTCATTGATAAATGCACAAATTACATATTCTTCATATTAAATTCATATTTATATTTGCTATAATTCTTGCATATTATCTTATATTTTATATGTTTTCTTGTTTATATCTTTTATTAGGTGAATCATCCAAAAAGGAGTTATAAAATATTAGAACAATGGTTATGGGATAAAGTGTTCAAACATTCTATCCTTTTTAAAATGAATGAGTGACTAGGCGAAAGAATGGTGTTTGCACTATGGGGTAGTAAAATAGAGAGACTAGACGGGTGAAGTTCCCCGTCTAGTATAAAATTTCATTTGGACGGGGAAAGATTACCCGTCCAAGTAATGTATTTAGTTATTTTAGTTATAACCTAGGTAGGACCTTCGTTTTAGGAATTTAATATTGAAAAATATCTAGAAAGGAAAAGTTTCCCCGTTTGGCATGGACGACTGAACTTTACCTATCTAGGGTAGACTTCCGAGCATCCTTTCATATGAAAGAGTGTTTGAAAAACTTTAGATAAAATGGGGTCCTTCCCCTACCCATATTGGCACCAAATTTTCCCAATTTTTTTCTAACTCATTCACTTTTGAATGCGTATCCTCTACCCATAGCCTTTGCTCTTAGGATAAGCAATGAAGTGAAGTACTACAAATGAAAAAGGACCAAAGACCAAGTATAACTCGTCCTGTTTCAAAATTTCTTCTCATCATCTTGTAGAGAACAAAAAACAAAGTCAACGTAAAAAGAATGAGGTCATTCTGAGATCATATAAAGAAGTTATGAGCAAAATCGTGAAACCAACTTGGATTTGGTTTCTGTTGGGCCTGTTTTGGACCTGCGTGGGAAGAGAAATAAAGAACGATTTTTTGGGGACCCCTTAGAATTTGAGGGGACCATTCCCCCATTTTGCTAAGGACATTAGGAAGTAATTCCTGGCTTCCCCTATCCATATAATTTTATTAATGGCAAAAATACATTCATTTAATTAAGAGGTGATAATTAGAGTTAGTTAACTTAATTAATTGTTAATCTTAGATGAGATAAAATATTATTGTGCTAGAGAATTATAATTATTGAGAGAGAGAAGTAGAATGAGAAGAAAAGTTTTGTGATTTTTTTTTTAAATCTAGGTTTGGTTATTCTTAAATTCAAAATAAGTGAATCTAGTACAAGCTCAGAGGAATTTGAACCTTCAAATCGTAGAGTAAATAAAGTATTTGTTATTCTTCAAAACGATTCGGTGATGGATGATTTGGTAGATAATGAATGTTTTATACCCCAAACCCAATCTCAATCTCAAAATGAAGGATTTTATGAGATAAATGAGGATCACAACGAAGAATATGAAGATTATAATGCTTTTGATGCTCAGGTATACTTGTTAATGTGTTTTTGTTGCTTGGATTGGCTTAAATTTGGTGAAAATATCAAATTTTATAGCTTAGATTCGACAAACTCAATATAAGTTTGGCTAGGACAATGAAGAACACATGAATACTAACTCCAAGTTCATGGAGTTTTGGACTAAGTTCGTTTACCTAATTGAAGAACTCCTAATGTTCGCCTAGTCGAGCCCCAACTTTTCTTAGCCGAATTTTTAGGTACAAAGTTCAGCAGTGTACGGAAGTAAAGGTCCTAGCCGAACCCAAATATTTGGTTCATATAGGTTCTATCGACCTTGCCGAGCTCCAATGTTTGGTTATATATTGAAAATTATTCGTAGCCAAACTTTGTAGTTTTTTTTTGTCGCAGTTAACATTGTCATATGTTTTGTAGATCCAATTGGAGCCTGTACCAATGGATGATCAACCTACTCCTGTTGATATTATGTAGGATGATACATCGCATCATTATACGAATAACTTGGTAGGTTACCAATATATGTGTACTTAGATGTTTCAAAGAAAATTGTCAAGTTTTGTAACTTTGTGTTTTGGTCAATGTAGACATGGGATAGTCCCGATGAAACAAAAAGTTGGGGTAGACAATATACAAAACGGGATATGTGTGTATTGTTTTTTAATGGAAAATCTATCAAAACCCACTTTGAAATAGTTTGAGAGAGAAATCGTATGCCCAAAAGCCACAAGAAGAAAGGTTATGTGTATATCGGAAAGACCAGGAGGAAGAATGTAACTATCTCAAGGAGGACCAATTGCTCGTTCAAGTTTGTGTCTAATTTCAACAAAGAATTAGGGAAATGGGTTATATTCGAAGTTGTGAAGGTAGGCATAACCACAAACGTCATGAACATGGTGTCATTCCCTTAGACGATATTGATCCATTTTGGAACAATGAACTTTCAAACCTCTCAGGGAAGAGCCCGGAGAAGAGTTTGGGGATACCAAATTTGGGAGAACCGTATTTGGGATGTACCGCAATATGAAAAAAATCCAATGAAAAATATTTTGGGATGGTATGAGGACGATCCTTTATCCACACACCTCAGAGAATGTTTATGAACAGGAAAAGGGAAAACCCAAAGGTAGGCCCATCACCAAAAAAACAAGGAAACAAGCGAAGAAGTGTGTCAAGATTTTGGCTAAGAAGCATGGTGACATACACGCTAATCATAGAGATCCTTCGGGTCATAAGTACACTGCGGCAATGTACGCCGAAGAATCAAACAAACAAGGTCGTAGTAGTGAGGAAAAAGCCGAACCAAGTGAACGAGGTACGAAAAAAAGAGGTTTGATGTTTCCATCGCCACTAAGCGAACCACCTATTTAAGACGTGAAGCTAAAGCGAACATTTGTCAATATGACGTACTTGGAGAACAACCTCAAATCATTCATGAGTACGTCATATCCACCGACGACGTCCCTGGCGATGTCAGTTGTGGTTTTTCATATTGGATTAGACAACTAGGGTCCTTTCAGTAACTTGCTAAGGAATACAATAGTTCTGAAATCACTTACATGAGGCAAAAGTTGTTGACGAAACTACGGGAGAAACTCGTATTTTGCAATACAATGATGAGAGGTTTGGATGGTGGGGTGAACTTGGAGTTATAAATTATCAAAGTCGTCTACACAGGGCCAATCCTATTACACGGGATCATTGGATGACTATGCCGATTAGCGGGCACTTCATCGTCGACGCAATCAATTGTGTGGTTCATTATTTCTCAAAATGTTATAGTGCTACATTCACCCAAAAATCAAAGAAAAGTATCCAAATGCATCGTAGAGTGTTCGTTGCATTGGTTGGAGGCAACCACTTTATCGGTCTCCGTTTAAACCCGAATGTCCAATTCCTCCGTTGTGCCAAACTTCCTATTAGGAAGGATTTAATACCGATGATCTGAGGAGTTGGTGTAATTTATATGAGGAAAACATGGATATGTGGATAGGTTTGAAATATCTCAGGAAAAAAAAAAATTCCCAACCAACTACAATTGGGTGAATGAGACATGCAATTAAACTTAATGTGCTTTGAAGATCATATATTTTGAATAATGAAAGAATATTTTTGTTGAAATTGTGTTTATTTTTGGTACAAGGTTCGGCTAGCAAGGATAATATAGACCTTATGAACTAATGTTAGGCTAATTATAGAACCAGTTCAGCTAATAATTGCTCAATCCGGTGTAATATTCAGCTAGTAATGATAATTTCAAATCTAGCCGAACTTTTAAAAATCACAGGCTCAATTTGTGTCAGAAATTCAGTTAGAACGAGAATATTTCAGGTAACCGAACTTTTTTTATTTTACTAGGGTTTTTTTGTGCCATAAGTTCGGTTAGGACTTATTTTTTTCAGGCAGCCGAACAATTATGATTTCACCAGGGATTTTTGGTGTCATAAGTTCGGCTAGGTTTGATATTCTACTCCCTAGCCGAACATTACTATGGATTGTGTAGTACTTAGCCGAACTTCTTCTCCCTAGATGAACATTACACAAGAGTTCCAAATATTTTTTGTTAAAGATGCTACTAACACTGAATTACAAGGCTAGAAACCAATATTTTTACTAACACATAATTACAAATATAGAAATCGATTACATTTTTAACATCTTCAACACCCCATAGTGTTGTGATAAACTTACGAAGGATACTGTAATGAGCTTTATATTTGAAAAGAGATAAATCTCCGTCTTCTCTATTCCTCTCGAGCTCGCACTACAACATTAACATTGGTTTCACTCCTAATTCGATATCGATTGGCAAACCGAATTAAAGCTATAAACTCTTTGACTTGTTTTCTTATAGTTTAAAATCTACAAAACAACGCCGGACAATCCCTGTTATGAGAATTACCTGTTTCGGTGCAGAAGTTTTCAAGAATTCTACCCCAATAACTCATACTAACTAAACCATTTTGACGTTGTTCTTCACCCTTCTTTGGATAAAAAAGCACATATTTTGTGAAGAAAGATAAATCTTCATCTAGAGTAAACCTAGCATTAGTGACTGCCATTTTTAAGTGAAGATGTGGTTTTAAACATGAACTAATAGTTGGGTATATATAGTACATGTTCTTAATGGCTATATTTTCGAAAAGTGTGGAAACAAAAAAATATCGGCTGAGTTTTAGAGGAACTGTAACGTAAGAGAACATTTGTTTTCATATAAAATCACCCATCACATAACTAACCCACACTAAATCCCCTTACATATCATTACATCCCATTAAGTATCTAGTAGATAAAACTATCAATCTCCACGAATAACTCTTTACCTCTATTCGGTTTCTAGTTATCTAAGAAATCTCGGGGCATATGTCTTCAAATACATATAACATAACTCGTGCTCGAATGTTGTTCCACCATGATATATTCCCCAAAGGGTTTGAACTCTAGCACTCTAAAATTGAAAGAATTGACAAGTTAGTATGCAAAACCAATAATACTCCATTCACAAGATAAACGTTTTCAATACTCACTTTCTCTTCAGGCGTAGCTTTGGGATGATATCTCTTTACCCAACGGAGTATTCTAATGTAGTCTCGCATCTTATATTGTATAGTTTCAAATCTTCAGCTAATTCGAACCATTTACGGTTTCTAAGATTCCCATCTAATTAAAAATGAAATTCTTTGACTCTCTTCCAAAACATCGAATAACGTTCATGAGGCCTTTCACGGTAATCCGGATTGAAAGATTTAACAAGCATTACATCATCCTCAACAGTGAATGGTACCATTTGTTGCTAGAAATGCAAAAATTGGAGGAAGAAAGAGTATGGTATCAAAAATTGAAGTTAAGAGGAGAAAAGTTGGTGCAAAATGAGTTAGAGAGTGCAACATTTATATAGAGAGAGGCCCCAACTATCTATTTAAAAAAAATAAAAACATGACATAATTTCTCTCTAACCAATAAGTTTGGCTAGATAGAAATTTGCTATTCCTAGACGAACTCTTAATTCAAATAAAAAATAAAAGTTTCGGCTAATAATTCAATTCCTTTTAGGAACTGAACATTTCTCTGTTTTCTAATAAATTTAGACGATGCCAACCGAACACTTGGTTTCTTAACCGAACATTGTCTAAACATGCCAACCCACCACTTGGTTATAAAAAGTTCAGTTAATTCAGTAAATGGATTCTTATACCGAATATTGTCTAAACATGTAACTTCAATAATTGTCTAAACATAAAATAAAACCCAACAACAAAATAACATACTAGGTTCATCAGTTACTACATATTGTTCAAAGAACCTGTTCAAAATAACTTAAAACATCCGAAAAAAACGAAAGAAAACACATCATAGATATTCAAAGTGATCAATATCATTGATTTCATGAAATTTTTTCACTCCTTGTTAGTCTCGAATTGGTCCTAGTATCAGCAATTGTTACTCGTTTCTTCTTCTTTTCCTTGTCCTTAGGATCATCAACAGGTTCATCTCCCTCAACTGGACCTATGTACTCACCATCTTCGTTGTAGTATAGGTTTACCCCTGAAAAGTCTTTTTCCATGAAAAAGAGTCTCGGATCGAAATACAGATCATCCTCCATCATTCAAATTATTTCTGTTTCTGATCCTTCATCAGAAGGAAACTTCAATGTAGTTTAGGGGATTCTCAGCACTGTTCCATTCATGGTCAGGATCGTTCATCATTTCTACCTATTCCGGATAATCCAACATCATTTGATATATTTCTTCAGGAGTAACTCCTTTGGGTAAATTGAGAAGAGGAAGAGAACAAATATCAGCCTTTTCCTTTTCCTTTCCCATTGTCTTTACCTTCTTTTGGAGCCTAAATAAAAAAACAAATGTAAATGTTCATCTATGAATGATATTTATCAATTAACAGAACATAAAATTTGGCTCACATGAACCCAAAGTTACCAAAAACAGAGTAATATTCAGCTTCCTAAAATGGGAACGTTTTCTTCCCATTTTAGGACTAAAAAATTCGGTTAATAAGATTTATTACGATCTAACCGAACTCCGACTATTTTCAATGTTCTGGACTTAAAGCTTTATTAGTAATAAAAGTTTATTTGTAGTTTTAATCATTGACGCTTATCTTTACTATATCGAAGGTTTATACGATTGATTCTTTTATTGTTTGAAGTGTACACTAAATTAATATATTGATTATTTTATTGCTAATAGAGAGTTGTGAGAAACATGTAATAGTCGAACATCTCCTACACAAGTAGAGAAAATGAGACCTTACTGAGGGATTCTGTGGAGCAATTGCATGTGAAGACATCACTAGTAAGCAAACCGAGCTTATACGTTTGATGCTAGGATCAACCTAAATTCATAAATCCTAATGCATCCGACTGGGTTACACCTTGAGAGATTATTCTTAGTGTCTCAGATGGATAGAATCTAATAGTCGAGCGCTTATGTATCCAGTGACACAAGGAGTTTTGGGGATAATAAATCTATTGTTATTGTACGATTGGTAATGAATGATTTCGACGAAAGATAGAAAAGTATACTAGTTCAGTCAATGTTTGGTAACGTCGAAAGACTCTCTAATCATCTATTTCTTTTTATTTCCTTTTTATTATCTTTTTAGTAATTAATCAACCAATCCCTCTAGTATTTACTTTTATTATTATTTGTTGATCCAAATAACATCTCAACTACACAACTCTTTGTGGGAACGATTCTTACTAACGCTGTATTACTAGTTAGTTAGTGGGAAATATATTGAGTAATTTGTTGTACTTACTACATGCATCAGTCATAAAAAATATTTTCTGTTTATCCTTTTTTTTTGTTCATCTTTTAAGCACTTCCTGAAATTGAACTAAGTAGTACTCATTTCTGTAACTACTATGTGTCTACAGGGTATTCGCCTTAAACAAAAAAAAATCAAACCAGAGAAAAATGATTCAAGAAATGAAATATTAAAAAGATATAAACTCTAGTGTATAGGTATCCCAGAATGAGATTTAGCAGTCGCTAACATTCTTTACTGAATTTAGAATTACCATCTTATTTTAAGAGTTGGGTTGTTGATTGATAAGTGCATAATTCATATGATTCTAGTGTCAAATCCATACTAATATTTGTTGCAATTCTTGCATATTACCTTTTATTATGTTTTTTCTAGTTTATGTCTTTTGTTAGGTGAATCATCCAAAAGGAGCTACAAAGTGCTAGAATGAGCAAGAAAGTGAAGCACTACAAGTGAAGAAGGATCCAAAAACAAATTCTACTTACTCAAATCCATGATTTCTTATCATCATCTTAAATAAAATTGAAATACGAAGGCAATGCAAAAAGAATGAAGTCATTCCGACATCGGACAAAGAAGTTATGGGCAAAACGAGTTCGAAAGACTTGAGTGTATAGAGAGAAGTTCGGCTGATAATCATTCAGCTCGAATCATCCGAACCTGGATCATAAAAATCACGTTTTCAGCAAAGTATACAGAGAAATGTTCGTCTATAAAGTGATCCAATCAAATCATCCGAACCTGAAACTTCTCTGGGACTTATTTGGACGCGAAATTGACTTCTAACTCAAGGAAACACGATTGCAGAAGGATTCTAAACCCTAGAAAGAGGAAACTTGAGGGACAAGTTTTGAATGATATAAAATAATACATCCAAGTCTCAAACAATATAACTCTTACCTCTCATATCACAACTTATACATCTAAAACCTAGGGTTTACCCCTTTCGGGGGAAACCACCATTATTCTTCTTATTCTTTTTCTTTGCAATATGAGTATCTAAATATTTTATTGAATAAGGATGAATTCAATGTTCTACACATGAAGCTTTATTAGTTTTACAAGTTTATTTGGAGCTTTAATCATTATCGTTTGTCTTCACTACATATATATTTAAAGGAAATTAATTTTAGAAAACCAACCAACTGTGTCGAACAAGAAAAATTTTCACTTCCAAATGTGTCTGGTTTCTACCCACTTGGCATTCTAAGACTTCCCGATATGCCAATCAAGGAACCAACTTTATAAATTTTCACTGAATAGTCTTTTTTTCTTTCGAAGCGAATGTTTCTTGATTTTATTTGAACTGCTTTATGAGTAGACAAGCACGATACTAACATTGGGAGTCATCGAATCTATCAAACTGCTACGCAGATTCTAATACCACTATTGATATTCATTAAATCCAAAAAATGATGTGAATTACCTCAATGGGTAACAATCATCCTCGGGTGATATGAATTTCCTCAATAGGAAACAACCATCTCCTAAACGAATACCAATGTTTGGATACAAAGATCTTGTTGTACAGGAATATCATTGATCCAAGGGTTAGGGTTCCCAAATCTGTCGTGAACGTATATTAGGACCTTCTGGGCATACATCTCATATTGCATACCCAGAAATCCTAAAAGGGTTCACAAATCTGTTGTGAACATCAATTAAGATCTTCTATGCACATGTCTTATATCGCATACCCAGGAATTCCAAAACAGTCCAAAATTTCACAAGAGTCATCTCTTTTCTCCTGTAGAGCTTGAGAACACACCTCGTTCCTAACGGTAAATCATCTATTTGTACCTGCAGATGATGAAAACACACCTCATCCATGACGGTTGTGGGCACCAATGCCAGTGGTTGGTTTTCAACCTACCGTCCCTGAAGGATACCTTAGGTTCCCATTGCCACTGACAATGGATGCCTCTTTAAGGAATTGGAAACCGTCCCTAATCGTTATCCTACCTGTATTGTAAATGCCAACTATGGCTTAGCGGGGGTGTCCCAATAATCGCACCGTCCCATGCAGTAGGGTTCCAATACATAGTAAGGGTTCCCCACAAGTCTCACTCACCATCCCAGAAGGTTGTTTCATTTGTAGTGGAAATGCCAGTTATGGCCTAGTGGATGGTATGAACCTCCAACCATTAACTATTTCTCTTGATAGATGATATGAGTTATCCTCATATGGAAATAATAATTTATAGTATATTTAGATGATATGAAATGAACAACAATAATCATCTCTTCATTTCTCGTTAGATGATGTAAGTTCCCTCGAATAGGTCACAATCATTTCGCACTAGGATGTATGAAAAACCACACTGTAACTACCTCATCAAAGATACAAACTGCCTCAACAAGATTGTAATCATCTCTTAATAGTTGGTATAAACTTTAATGCATCAACCATTCACTTTCAAATGATAAGAACAACCTCGCACACATATCTGCTGAACCGAAAAACGGCTGCCTACATAACCTTCTCTGAAGCTCGAAGAAATCAAGCACGACCGTAATTCATCAGTAATTACGAAAATATATACTTATTAATACAGATCAATCCAAGCAATTCACTAGGCTAAACTATTGTGCGTAAAAGCTACCACGTGTCAACTAAGATTACACAGTCAACCCTTTAACTATTTACAAAACTCGTTATATAGTTCATAATAACAATTCACATCAACCTACTACACATGTAAGCTAGAAAATACCCATTCACTTTGTATCAGTAGCTAATCCATTTGTATTAAACAAAAACTCAACTTCGTAAAGACACATTTATAATGAGTTAATTTCAAAATTATCATGCCCAGGCTATATAAAATAGACCAAACAACTTACACTACTACATTCAAGTTTACCAATCAAATAAAATCATTATCTCATGTTTAAAACTTTCTTAGATTACCTCATGCGGTGGCATAACCACATGATGGACTAGTTTATAATCTATACTGTCAGCATATCTTGTTAAATTGGTTTAGCCAATGAAACCCAACGAAATGCAACAAAATCCATAAGCTAGTACTAGGTCCACGAGCTTAGGCTACTAGCATATAACAAATATTCGAAAAGCAAATAACACATTAAAAACAAGTAATACTAAGCAAAACAATCAAGACACATAATCTAAAATAGCCGGTATTATAACCAACAAACTTAACCTAGTTACCCAAATTTAAGTACCTCGAAACTGTCTCCATTACCTCTAAAAATACACCTTATAGAACCTAACAATATATAGAGTAAAACTTTCTAATACACGGGGAAAGTGCGTATGCAGAAACACTTGATGGAAACCAGTAATTAGACAGCAAAAGGAAATTAAGTCCAATAATTTAGACTAAAAACAGGTACTCAAGTTACATCCATATTCTAATCCTTTAGACGACAGACTAATTGGATTATTTTACATACAATTCAAAATCAGCTCATACATCTATACCCAACTGAACACTTATCTTATTTCACATATACATCACTTAAAAGACAATATGAAACATAAATATCAATTTTTAAAACCAAATGTATACCGTAGGCACAAGGAATGGTTTTCACTAAGGAAATTTATACCGTACTCATTAAAAGAACACCTGTGACATATACAAATTTTCAGTTAAATCCAATCTCCTCACAATAAGGTAACGATGGATGAAAGGGACTACCATATTTCTTATTCTCAAAATGCAGTCACGGTTTATTGAATCTTTGAGGTATCAAAGATCACCTGATAATATTGAAATTTTCACATAATCCATATGACTTAAAGCATTACAACGTGTTTAAAATTATGCATATTCTAACGGTTCATTAAAAAGATATACATATTTCCACATGACTGCTTCCAATACCGATATACAGAATTCAGTCACACTCTTCCATACTTAGGAGTACCTAGAATAATCATCTTTGCTTGAAATTTTTACAGTAAGTACTTACAGAGTACTGAATAACGTAATAAAAAAATTATTTATATCCAATATACGGATAATGAGAAACATTAAAATCATTCGGTTGTTAGAGATTTAAAATCAGCGTAACACAGTCATAGATCATGCAATCTTTGAAGTAGTAACCAGAAATTGATCCTCATGAAATTATTATCGTATCATTATGATTAATAAAAAATAACATATTAAAATTTTATCATATTCCAACGGCTGAATTTAAAGATATGAATAAAACTAAAACAAGAATTCTAGGGTTCACAAATTAGAATTATGTAATTTCTTACCAAAAGCTTGTTAGACATGAGTCAAGTAAGAGAACAACATACTCAATTCATATTGTCACATAATAACATAATTTGTATCGAAATCCTTAATTTCATGAAGAACCCTAATTTTAAAATACTCAAATCAAGACATGTATACATACATGAAATTGATGTTCCTTACAAATTACTCAATGTTCTAGAACATAGAAATCTTCAGGAAAAAAAAGCTCGTTAACCTGCATCAAAACATCTTCCACAACCCCTTTCGGGTAAGCGTTAGACCCATCAGCAAGTTGAATGATAATACCGGTATTCTTAAGAGGACTAAGATTTAAAGATTCATAAATTGAAGTGGGAATAACATTAATTGATGCTCCTAAGTCTAGCAAAGCACGTACAAACTTGGTTTTACCAATTGTGCATGGTATAAAGAAACTACCGGGATCTTTTAATTTAGGTGGGAGTTTCTTTTGAAGATATGCCGAAGCATTTCCCCCCACACTCATTACCTCATTACCGGTCAATTTGTGCTTGTTCGTGCACAATTCCTTCGAGAAATTTGCACAGCGGGGAACTTGCTTGATTGCTTCAATTAGTGGGATTTCACTTGGATCTTTTTGAAGATATCCTAAATCTCTTTTTCTTGCGTCTCTTTCTTTGACTTTGCAAATCTACTAGGAAAAGATGGAGAAGTCACATTAGTAGAAACAATAGGTTTAGAGTTAGGATTTGTTACCGTATCATCCTTTTTAATGGTTTTGTCTACTTCTTGATCCAAAACAGATTCTTGTGAGTCTAATGATGTTACCGGTTCCTCTATTTGCTTATCACTTCTTAATTCAATAGCATTGACATTCTTTTTAGGATTCAATGGTTGAGAATGTAGTTTTCCTGCTGTTTGTGCTTCCAACTTTCCTACAGAAGTGGCTAATTGACCTATTTATGTTTGAATGTCCTTTATCGCCATATCTTGTCTCTGCAAAATAGTATCTTGTTTCTTCGTATAGGATTTAAGCAATTTTTCAAGGTTAGAACCTTGATTCTGAGGTTGTTGAGGCTGCTGGAATTGTTGTTGTCGTGGTTGAAATCCACCTTGCCGCGCCTAAGTTAGCATCAAAGTTCCAGCTTGCTTGTTCGCATAGCTGAAATTTGGGTGATCTTTCCAACCGGGATTGTAGGTATTAGAATAAGGATCATACCTTGGACTTTGATTACGGAACACAACATTCACATGTTCGGCCTCTTCTTCATATGTTGGAATAATCACCACAGCCATTCGTTGCATTACATTTTCTATGTTGTTCAACTGCTGTTATGATTATGAGGACTCTACTATCTTGCTAACTCTTCTGACATTTGAGTTGTTCCTAGTCACCTGCAAGATCGTCTTTTCGGTAAGTATACCTCCTGCAGCTGCATCAATCAAGTTTCTCTGTTCCAGAAGTAATCCTTAACAGAAATATTGAATGATGAGTGTTGAAGAGATGTTGTGGTGTGGGAAGCTTGCCAATAGTCGTCTGTACCTCTCCTTGTAATCAAAAAGAGATTCCCCAGTAATATGTAGAATGCTGTTAATCTATTTACAAACAGATGCCACCTTGGAAGCGAGGAAATACTTCACTAGGAATAGTTTTTTTTATCTCTTTCCATGTTGTAATACTCCCTGGAGGATGATAATACAACCATTTTTCTGCTAAGTCCGTCAATGAGAATGGAAAGGCTTGCAGCATTGTTGTTTCACTGTCTGTTGTTC
Source organism: Papaver californicum (assembly GCA_023531435.1). Lineage (NCBI taxonomy): Eukaryota > Viridiplantae > Streptophyta > Magnoliopsida > Ranunculales > Papaveraceae > Papaver > Papaver californicum. The sequence continues at coordinate 2,106,798 of JAJJMC010015431.1, read as the reverse complement.
CGTGAAACTCGTCATCGTGTTCTGAAACTGCTGAAAATGACGATTTGGATTTTCACCAGCATGTCCCTTGAATTTAGGTAGATGATGAATCATATTCGACTTTAGCTCCACTTATGCATCTAGTTAATGCACATTGGTTGCGAATCTAAACATGGAGATGTCAACTCTCGTAACTTCTTCTCTAGAAGTGAAGGAGCACCCATCTCTTCTATGTGATTTTCCTCTTTGTCCGAGTCTAAAAATTCACTTGGTGATGAACTAAGAGGAAGCGGAGTATTCACTGCTCGAGTGAAGTCTTTTAGTAAAGTGCCTGATCGAAGACGTATACCAATGGGACTAGGTTTGCGCTCTTAAAGCATTCACAAAAGGGATGGTACCTGAAAATCAGATTCTTGAAAACAGAATTAGTAAACTAAAATTGAAACTAAAAGCAAAAAGAATAACTAAAAAGAACCATAACAACTTAATACTACGACTGCCTCCTGATGTGTTTTAGAATAGTGGTAAATAAAGTGTTCGATTCTCGAACTTGTGAAGGTAATGATTTTAGAAAATAATGGAATTAATCTAATTAAATAAAAATCAGGAAAATAAACTAGAGAAGATTTTTAGAAAATATGGAGAAAACCAGGAATCAAGATTCAGTTATTTCTAACAATTTGTGTGATTAATCATGCAATTCTTTTAAATAAATTAAGCTCAAATATTGCCAAAATAGGTTTTATGCAAACAAGCAGAGGTAAATCACAAGCATGGGACATCATAGGTTGTCAACCCAGCATGACCCATCAAACAAAAACACCACTACTGAATGAAAACCGTTTTTCTATTTCGAAACTATGCAATTTCAACAAGTAAAGAATTGTAAATAATTAATTAAAAATAGACTTACCACATAAAATTGAGAGAAAAACCTCCTCCATCATCCCAGTAAATAAACTTAGCTCATGGTGGAGAAAACTTGCTCAAAATACTCTTTCATTGCTCAAAAAGTGCTTACAATGGTGAAATAGGTGTAAAACAGCTGATTAGGTACGCTTATAAGCGTTACAGGTAAAGGTTCAGCCGTTACACAAAGGATTAAGGCAACAGAAAGGTAAAGAGGAAACGCAACAGAACAGTTTGAATAAGCAACATATGTAGACGTTGCTGAGTCGTCTTCCCCGGTGATGGCTGAATAAAGAACACGCCGGCCGGTGCAGCAGCAGATGATCGGCGGTGACGGAAGTGGCCGGAATTTTTCGGAATTGATCTCTAGGGCTGCGTATCGATTTCTCTTGGCTTCTCTTGGTTTATATAGGGTCTACAAACCCTAGGGAGAGTTCTAAACCTAATAGAACTCTTTAAAACACTCCCAAATTCTTCCAAATCCGAATCAAAGTATAACACCCTTTTTCCGGCCAAATTCGGATTTCGGGCTATTTTTCTGGATAAAACGTGTGGAATTAATTGTGTAGGGCTTGTATGAGTTTCTTCTAGCTTTTCTATCAATTTGGAAGCAAAACACACCAAATTTCACGTGAACTTGAGTTCACAGAACTTCTGCCGGTGACAGGAAGAGAAAACCCGATGTTGCTGGATCGGTGACTCGGGCTGAATTGACCCGCTGGGTTGACTGAGTTGACTCGGCCGATTCTGGGGTGTCCCTTATCCATTCTTGGGGTGCCAATCACACTTGTCCTTGGGTGCCTTTATCACTTTTTTAGCAAATTTTTCCACAAATCTCTATTCTTCTAATGTACCTACAAAAGCATAAAAACACGTAATAAACGCAAAATCGAATACTAACTCACTAGAAATTAAGGTGCCAATTAGATACTAAAATGTGTCTATCAAATACCCCCAAACTTACTATTTTGCTAGTCCTCGAGAAAACTACTCTAAAAATAAAGTAAAAATCCTAACTCACTTTCGCAGGAATCGCGACTACATTTATCATATGCAGCAAGCCGTTAAACCCCTAGGTATCCCTAGTGGACGAGTTTTGTCTCGTGAGGGTTTACAAGAGGTATACCCACAAAACCTGAATCTAGATCTTAGCAACACGTGAACGATTAAGGGTAAAAACTAAACAAGCTAGTTAGTTGGCTACTCAGATATTCGGCTATAGGGACCATTACCCTTTATGGATCCAATCACTGTACACTAGTGTTAACTCAAGCATGCTAAAATTCATATCTAAGACAATAGAGTTCTACTCAGACAGTTATTTAACCACCCATCACATGAAAAGACTTAGAAGATGGACGTAGACTGTAGAAGATCGCAAATGTTGACCAAGGCGAACGATGTGTCCCATATCTGTCTGAAGGTCAGTACCGAGATGAAACCTAGTGTGTCGAGATACTCCCCATTTATTTTCAACGGTTACTACTAACTAAAATATTTACAAGTTCCCATGGATCCTGCGTTCCACGCTTGCTTAGGCGACGGAGACAGGGAGAACTTTAAAATACCAAATACTATTTTTTTCTTAATTTTTTTTAACTTCTTTTTTCGATTTTTTTTTTCTTTTTTTTTCTGACACCTAATACATGTGTGTTCCCATGGATCCTGCATTCCACGCTTACTTAGGCGACGGAGACAGGGGGACCACACACATAATTCTAAAACACTAACATATTATTCATGTGAGGCATGATCTCAACACACTAAATGTCATTCCAGCGCTAATTAACATGTCGATGCTAGGACCCACCAATACTCTCAGAGAAACACGAAATTGTAAATAATAAAACAGAACGTGATGTGGTGGTGACAACTATCATGTTATTTCTAACACCTGAACTCTGTCTCTTTTATGAATATACCATCTAGCTGGGCACACCAATCTTTATAGCAAAATGGCTAAGTTTCCATCTACCTAGAGTGGTTAGTGTCACCCTGAATTGTTCACATGCTTCTAAATTCCAAATCTTATTAATCCTAAAAAGTCTCCCAATACCCCCAAACTTAAAATAAACAGTGTCCTCAATGTTTCTAAACACTGCACGAAAAGGAATTAGGGAAAGATATTACCGTGTCGCATGAGCATAAGTTACCTCCTTAAATCATATAGCAATAATCGGAACAACTGTGGATCATCTCAATCAAATAGTGTTATCCACAATAGAAGGAAACAGCATCAAGCTACGAAGATAAACAATCTGAACACACTTTGATCCCTATTTAGGTAAACCACATCGACCAGAGGATTGGTTTTTGGCAACTGAACTTCTTCCTGAACAGGAGGATCAGTGGATCTAGCTCGAAGATGATCTTGTACAATGACAGACGTGCATATGTTAGGTCCCAAGCTAGGGACCTTCCTAAGATTTAATGGTATAGCACATGGAGAATGATAGTCACCCCCAAACTTAGAGTTTTCAGTGTCTCTAGATAGACTAATAACAATTTCCCTCATTTCCGGATCGTCAGATTCTCGAAAATACTCAATTGCTTCTTCTAAATTACAATCTGGTGGTGCAGAACCTAACAAAGTGCTCACTTTATTAATAACACTATCATTATCGCCATCAATTCTATAGTTGGCTAGGCATTTCTCTAATGGATCTTCTAATGGGTCGAGCCACGCTGCATCTCCCTAGACGGTTTGGATTCCTCCTCTGAATGGATCTGGTGCATACAAACTGTTGGGCTAATTCCCTTAATATCTTCTATGGTCCATCCTAAAGCTTTCTTATTATCCTGAAGCACGGTTACTAGCCTATTCTCTTGGTCACTATCCAAATCTGAAGCTACAACCACAGGTAAGGTCTCTGATGGGCCTAACTCATCAAACTCTAATCCAAAGTGGGCTAGACATTTTTCTAACGGGTCTTCTATCAAAGTGTTTGGTAATGACTCTTGAACTGGGGTCTCTATCATGTTGACGGTTTCTAAGGTGGGGTCATCTAGCTCAGGTGGTTGATTACTAATGTTGAAGATATTCAGCTCAATAGTCATGTTACCAAAAGACAAGTTCATAACACCGTTACAACAGTTAATGATCGCATTAGATGTTGCTAAGAATGGGCGACCTAGTATAACCGGTATATGATTCTCTGGATCAGGCATAGGTCTGGTATCAAGCACAACAAAGTCCACTGGATAAATAAATTTATCCACTTCAATCAAAACATCCTCTATGACACCACGAGGAATTTTCACAGACCTATCAGCTAACTGCAAAGTCATCTGAGTCGGTTTCAAATCGCCTAGTCCTAGCTGGAGGTACACATGGTACGACAGTAAGTTCACACTGGCTCTTAAATCGAGTAAGGCTTTTTCTACCCGGTAGTTTCCTATTGTGCAAGCTATGGTTGGGGAACCTGGGTCTTTGTACTTAAGGGCCGTACTACTCTGTATAATTGAACTTACATGACTAGCTAGAAAAGATTTCTTATGTACGCTAAGTTTTCGCTTTCGCGTACTCATGTCCTTAAGAAACTTCGAATAAGCAGGAATCTGCCTAATTGCATCTAATAATGGAAGGTTGATCGTGACTTTCTTAAAAACTTCCATTATTTCATTAAAATTGGATTCCTTCCTAGTAGGTGCTAACAACCTTGGGTATGGGGCTCTAGGCATGAAATCGGTTCTCTGAGGGGTTGCCTCAGGCTCGTCAGAGACTTTATCAGTCTCTTCAACTATTGGGTCAGGATGAACTACAATTTGTTCACTAACGGGCCTAGTTACCTTGTTATCCACTATCTTACCATTCCTGAGGGTCGTAATTGCATTCACGTGACTGGATGATTTCTCCCCAGTCGACATTTCATTGACTCCTCTAGGATTGGGTTCGGGTTGACTAGGGAACCTACCAGGTTCTCGCTCTCTCAGAGCCGCAGCAATGTCACTAACTGAGGTTTGTAAACTAGAAATAGCTCTTTCTAAGGTATGGAATCTCTGCTCATTCTTTTCGTCATTGCTGGGCTGAGTTGGACCAGCCGAATTCTTATAACTGAAGCCTGGAGGACCTTTAGCATTACTAAACTGACCTTGAGCCTGGCCTTTCAACCAGGAAAGGTTCGGGTGGTTTCTCCAGCCAGGGTTATAAGATCCCGAATATGGGTCGAACTTTCTTTGGTTATCAAATCTAGTGTTATTATAAAGAGCAAAAGCCTGCTCTTCGAATTGGTTGGGCTCTGAACTACTAGCTTGATTCATTTCGACCAGTTCTAGCCTTCTAGATAAGGCTTCTATTTGAGCCTTTGGATCAAAAGATCCTTCTACCCTATTAACATTTCCTCTTCCTAGAAGAATTGTTCTTTTTGGCTCCTTAATGCTCTCCCACTGCTGGGTCTTTTCGGCGATGTCACGTAGAAGTTTCATCGCCTCAGCAGGAGTCTTACTGTCGAACCCTCCGGTTGACAAAGACTCGACCAAAGTTATAGATGCGTAGTCCAAACCCTCATAGAGGATCTGAAGTAGACTTAACTCCTCTATTCCTTGGTATGGGCATTGGGAAAATAAGTCATTGAACCTTTCTATATACACATACAGAGACTCTCCCTCTAGCTGGAAAAACGTGCATATTTTCTGCCTAACAGACGAAATTTTGTTCCTAGGGAAGAATTTCTGAATAAAAGCTGAAGTAAGTTGGGCATAGGTTTCAATTGACTGAGGAGCCAAGCTATACAGCCATGACTTGGCTTTGTCTCTTAGTGAAAAGGGAAATAGTCTGAGTTTAATAGACTCGTCATTCAAGTCTCTAATCCTGATTGTGCTACATATTTCCTCGAATTCCCTAACATGAAAATAGGGGTTTTAGTTTTCTTTTCCTAAGAATAATGGAAGCATCTGGATGATTCCGGGTTTCAGTTCGTAGCTCGCTTCAGTAGCGGCTAACTTGATGCAAGATGGACGTGAGGTCCGGGTCGGATTCAACAAATCCTTCAGAGATGTCATTGCTGACACGGTCTCGGGAGTGACTAGTTCATTCTCAGTTGGCTTCTCAAGGTTAAGGTGAACTACCAGTCTTCCACTAATTAACCTACCTTGAGGGTCTCTATCCCAAGTTCGCCTTAAGGGCGTTCTTGGCATGCAAAAATTAAATCCTAACAAGCAATTAATCAAACACAATCGTGCCCTGACTCAACCAAATCAAACCTAAATCTAGCAAACAACAAGCATGATGGTTCCACTTAGATTGTTTCTAGACCAGCTTCTATTCTTTCAAAAAGCAACTGGTTACAATTCTAGCAAACCTCTTAGAACGATCTGAATTAGATTAAGTCGAAGAGAAACAAGATAAGCTCTAAGGAGCTTTGATAACCCTGTCTCTTTGGCACTTTTCCCTGGGTTACAAGGCGGCTCTAATCAACTTAAAATAATCTTCCTGAACTTCGAGTTAGGCTAATAAAGTAACCCGTACAGTCCTTTTGAACGATTTTCCAATAAGCTCGATATCCTATAGGTCTCTTTCTAGTCAAGATTTTAGGCTTAGGTTCGCGTAGGTTTTGTTTTCCTAAGGCGGGCAAGAAGGAGACGATGATGAAATCCGAAACCTTATCTTATATGGCCAGGCCTTGCCCTTTACTATGCAAAAATTAAAGTCCGTATTCAGTCCTCAGCATATATGCATACAAAGGCGTCCAGAAAACCCACTGACAGGAGATTCGTGGGTTGGTCGAAGTTTACCTCCCGTACCTGACGGGCGATGAACCGTTGAAGTCGACTCGGGCCACTAATATCCTTTTCAATAGTGTGCAAACCCGAGGGGCCGAGACAATATCGTAATTGTCGTCCTTCCCTGCACACAGTTTGATATTTAAAACTACCCTTCCGTAGGGTTTAAAAATAAATAAAGTGTCCAAAAAATGTCCAAAAGAAAGTCCAAAAAGTGTCCGAAAATAAAACAAAAATTACAGAAATAATAAAACCCTAATACAATTTTCTAAACGAATTAAAACTAATTAAAATAAACTAAAAATCTATTTTAGAAAAATAAAATCTTCGATCTTCTTTTTCGTTCTTTAAGCTTTTCCATTTAACTCCAAGTCTTTAGCTTTAATTCCGAAACTTTGGCTTACTCCCTTTCGATCCAAAACTGTAGCAAAAAGAGAAATACCAAAAGAAACGTAAAATAGAACAAAGTAAAATAATAAAACTAAAAATAAAAACCTAAAAATAAATCTAAAACCCTAAACCTAAAAACAAGTCCGCGTCGGCGGCGCCAAAAATTGATGTGTTTTAGAATAATGGTAAATAAAGTGTTCGATTCTCGAACTTGTGAAGGTAATGATTTTAGAAAATAATGGAATTAATCTAATTAAATAAAAATCAGGAAAATAAACTAGAGAAGATTTTTAGAAAATATGGAGAAAACCAGGAATCAAGATTCAGTTATTTCTAACAATTTGTGTGATTAATCATGCAATTCTTTTAAATAAATTAAGCTCAAATATTGCCAAAATAAGTTTTCTGCAAACAAGCAGAGGTAAATCACAAGCATGGGACATCAGAGGTTGTCAACCCAGCATGACCCATCAAACAAAAACACCACTACTGAATGAAAACCGTTTTTCTATTTCGAAACTATGCAATTTCAACAAGTAAAGAATTGTAAATAATTAATTAAAAATAAACTTACCACATAAAACTGAGAGAAAAACCTCCTCCATCATCCCAGTAAATAAACTTAGCTCATGGTGGAGAAAACTTGCTCAAAATACCCTTTCATTGCTCAAAAAGTGCTTACAATGGTGAAATAGGTGTAAAAGAGCTGATTAGATACGCTTATAAGCGTTACAGGTAAAGGTTCAGCCGTTACACAAAGGATTAAGGCAACAGAAAGGTAAAGAGGAAACGCAACAGAACAGTTTGAATTAGCAACAGATGTAGACGTTGCTGAGTCGTCTTCCCCGGTGATGGCTGAATGAAGAACATGCCGGCCGGTGCAGCAGCAGATGATCGGCGGTGACGGAAGTGGCCGGAATTTTTCGGAATTGATCTCAAGGGCTGCGTATCGATTTCTCTTGGCTTCTCTTGGTTTATATAGGGTCTACAAACCCTAGGGAGAGTTCTAAACCTAATAGAACTCTTTAAAACACTCCCAAATTCTTCCAAATCCGAATCAAAGTATAACACCCTTTTTCCGGCCAAATTCGGATTTCAGGCTATTTTTCCGGCTAAAACGTGTGGAATCGATTATGTGGGGCTTGTATGAGTTTCTTCTAGCTTTTGTATCAATTTGGAAGCAAAACACACCAAATTTCACGTGAACTTGAGTTCACAGAACTTCTGCCGGTGACAGGAAGAGAAAACCCGATGTTGCTGGATCGGTGACTCGGGCTGAATTGACCCGCTGGGTTGACTGAGTTGACTCGGCCGATTCTGGGGTGTCCCTTATCCATTCTTGGGGTGCCAATCACACTTGTCCTTGGGTGCCTTTATCACTTTTTTAGCCAATTTTTCCACAAATCTCTATTCTTCTAATGTACCTACAAAAGCATAAAAACACGTAATAAACGCAAAATCGAATACTAACTCACTAGAAATTAAGGTGCCAATTAGACACTAAAATGTGTCTATCACCTCCCCGGGAGCGGTGCCAATTTTGATGAGGCGTCAAATTCACAAATAATATTTCTCCACTTCTCTAACACTAATAAGTAGTATATTGACTAGTAGGTTCGGTCCCAAGGGAGGAATTGAGCAAAAGTTGTTATAAAAGTGGTTTTAACTAAGAAAATTGTGATCTAGTGAATCTGAAAATTGTAGTTTGTAAGCAAATTATGAGAAATAATTGATCAAGGAATCATTTTACGCTACCGAACAAAGATATTATTAATCATACAAGTTTAAACTTTAATAAATTTTGATTGTTAACAACTTAAAAGACAAGTTATAAGTTCAACTAATCTTGGATTCCTAATTTCGCCGCATAGAATAAGTTCTCTAGCTGATTCTAATCAAGTGAACCACCCAAAATTGGCTCTCTAGGTGTAATTCAATCAATTGCATTAATAATTGTGAATCAAGTGATCATAGTCAGATGCTCATACGTTCGACACATTGACCTAGGGTTTTATCTTTTACTCACTATTGTCCACAAAATTCCTTCACAACAAATAATGTTTTGCTACTCGTGTAGAGATTACTTTAACAATTACGGATTAAAATTCTCTCCACTAGCGTTACAGTTGCATATAAGATACCTAATTGCACACTTGGATAACTCATAAACATCTCATGGTCATAAGAACGGAAAAACATAATCAACAAAAGAATTTATCGAAAAATTAACTTGCAAAAATTGATTAATAAAACATGTTGCGGGGTTTCCAAATCCCCCCTAATCAATAAGAGAATTAGCTACTCATAGTTTTGGAGTTCACAAATTAAAATAAATATAAGAAGAAACGTAATAAAGCAAACCCTAGATACGTAATTCTCGATTTCGGCCGCTTCTCTTCAACTTGTATCAAACCCTACAAAGCCCAATGGTAGATGTCAAAAATAAGATTCTCAAAAAGAGTGTCTCTTGTTGTAGTTGTGTCCCTTTTATAGCTCTTCAATTGTAGAAATCTTTCTTGAAATAGAACTCTTATCTCTTTAAACCCTAAGTCTCAATTCTCAAATATATGTCAAGCCCAAACTCCTCTAGCCAAATTCAGAATCATAAGAAGAAGCCCACAGCTAATTAGCCCAAAACATAATCATCCGAGGCAATTCAACTTCACTCAAAAACTCACGGTAAACTCTCTCAGGCATTTGGTCAAGCACCTTGACTGCACTACCACGGCTAATTCCAACCTAAACTTGTTGGTGATTTTAACGTCCACACTCCTTCCCTGCAATGAGTCAATCATTCCATAACATTCATTCATTTAAACAATACACACCACACACACTCCTCAGTTCCTTCTCTATTCATTCATTGACTACAACATCGACAAAGCTCAACCAAACTTCATGGCAGCAACAGTCTTCTCTATCTAGTTCACTGCTTTCTATTTCCCGGCCACAACCATTAGGAACCCAACTAACTGTTCAACCCACTGAAGCTCATCGAACCCATTTGTTCTTCTGTCTTGTTCTTGCTCAAAATCTGTCCAACACAGATCCATCAACATTCTTCCCTATCTTCTACAACAGACTCACCTTCCCTTCTCCTCTTGAATCTGTTCTTCTCGGACCAACAGAAATCAGAACCCAACTCTTCTTGAATCTGACTGGTACTCTCTTTTTCATTCATACCAACAGCTCCACAGCCATCAATCTCAACTAACAGCGACAACAGATCCCATCAGTTCATCTTCTCAAATTCATTAGCAGCAGAGACCCATTCCAATTCATTCAAAATAACACATTAAACTCTTTTTCATCTTCTCGCTGTAATCTCTAACCCAGCACAGCGAACCACCAATTACTCTTCTAATTCAAACCCTGAATTTCAGTTTGAGTAGAACCCATCTTTGATTCCTCATTCTTGACTTGGATTCTTCTCTCAGTTCTTGTTTCAACAGCAACCCTTTCTGAGATACTCATCAGACTCACTCTCCTCTGCCCTAATTCTTCTCTGCCAGAATCACGAGCCAATTACATGGCCTTGCCGGCGTGAACCACTCCCTGTAGTGAAAAGTAAATAGGATTTGAAACTATGAATTGTTCGCTTAAGTCCGACCTAGTTTATTAGGGTAAAGAAATAAGACATCCATATATGAACCCACGGCTTGGATAGGGGCAGCCATTTTAGTATTTCCTTAAACAATTGGTTGCACCATAGTAATTTCTTGTTTTCTACACACTAAAGCTTTATAACCTTGCTAACTTCAACTCCAATAACGCCTAAGCTTCCCAAACAAATTGTTTAGTTTCTTTTCTCTTCTTTTACTCCAAGTGACTCCAAATTACCTATAAAATAGAAAAACAAGCGTAGTATACACAAAATACAAAAGAAAATAGCAATAAAAGCATAATCAATTGGTACTAATTAAGGTGTTTTAAACACCTATCAACAATTTAACTAATTATTTTTGTGATATATATGATCTTTTTGATAGATTGTATAGTTGTTAGTACCTAAAAATTGATTCTAGGCAAAACAATGTATTGTTGAAGTACTTTCTTTAGATTCAGAAATCAAAATCGTAAAGGACAAGCCCAAACCACGATAGCAGTCGTTCCGTCCTGCTTCGGTCATAAGGAGAGAAAATTGGTTGATCTTAGGAAAGGGAAACAAAGAAAGTTGAAGGAAATTGTGTGTTGAATTGTGTGTAGAGATGGAGAATAACAGAGCTTATGAGAATGATAAGCTTGTTGTGTCTTTCTGGAATGGGCTAAGTAGCCAATTTACAGTGATTAATAACACACACATTTTCCTTGTAAAGTAGTGGAGGTAGTGGGGAGATGGAGTGATGGAGATTGTGGGGAATAGTGTAACCTCCCACTTTTTCTTGGGAAGTTTCAGGAAACTTCTGGGGTCATTACTCCATCACCTCTTCAACCACTTCAACCCTCACCACTACTTTGTAACTTCCTTTTCATGGGGTGTTGCCACGCCGCATGTTGCTTTAACCACCAGACCAAAATACCATAAAGAATCCCCCCATGTAATTGCTTTGATTTTTCGTAGAGTTACTGGAGTCATGGACTCTTAGTTTTGTTGTAACAATATATTTGTGCTAGCTGCAATGGTATATGAGTGTTACAGGCTTTACTGTGGTGTTGCTAGTACCCATCGATATAATGGTTGTAGCCTAGATGATGGTGCAAGCATGATGCTAGGGTGAAGAGACGCACAAAGTTTAAAAAGAGGGGAAGGCTAGCGTTGTGGCTAGGCGTCAAGGTTGATGCTAGTGCTAGCTTGCTAGTGCTGTGGTTAGGCGTCAAGGATGACGTTAGTGTAAAGGCTGGCGCTAGGGTAAAGGCGCCAAGCTTGGAACTGGTGCTAGCGCCAGCACTGCTAGGGCCTATTTGGCGCGTGCTTTGTTAGCTTTGTTAGATTTTTACTAGCCTTTTGGCACATGTGTGTGCTATTCATTGGTGTTAAGGGTGTGACCAGGGTTTGCTAAGGTTGCACTTGCTAGTGCCATAGTTATTGCCTATGCACTACTAGCTTTGGCATTCATTAATGTCGTGGCTATAACTATAGCCTAGTTTGTGTTTCTCAATTGTATGAGATTTAATGTTAGCATTTACGCTTAACTTTTATGTAGTGCATATCGAACATTTCCAAGAGATTTAGCTCTGGAAGTTTGAAACTTGAGATAATGTGTGATGCGAATCTGCAATTAGGAGGTATGCATCTAATTAGCGTTTTCGTTCAGATATAACATAACCTCTATTCTGAACGTTCACAATTTTGTATAATCAACATATTCTGATTAGTACAGGTAGTTTATATTGATGCACATGAAATAACGAGGGGTTAGCTAGATAAAACCCTAAAATTTCAAAAGCGCGTAAATATATAAAGAGCTACAGAGCTATTGTAGTTATGCGCTGAATATACATTCTTAATTCTCTTGCGGAATGTAAGATAGAAATACATATCCATAATTCTGATGTCGGGTCAGAAATTTATATATATTTGTTTCATGTTTCTACAGCTAAGCATAGGAAATATTACAATTTTCTCCTTTGTCAAAAATCCACCATCAACAATAAATCCCCTGCTTAGCGTGGAACGAGTAATATTGCATGGTATGCACTAGATGGTGGTCTGCCAGACGAAATAAAATATGACTTTTATTGTTTAATGGTTAGATATTACTAGGAGTAGCAGTTGACTGAGCAAGTTTTGCTTTTTATATGATTGTACTCTTAGGTATTTGAAACACTCTTCTTCTACCGTAACAATAAAGGGAAGATATTTAGAAAATTAGTTGGTTGTATAGATGATAAGTTCATATTTTTACATATTTAGAGTGTCAATTTCATGCACTTATTTGCTAGATTTCTTGTGAATTATTGTATATTACGTTTTTTTTTGTTAATTTATCTTTTACTAGGTGTAACTCTTCCAAATCCAGGATTTCTTGTCATTATCATGTGGAGAACGAAGAAGAAAAGCCAACGGCGAAAGAATGAAGTCATACTGAGGTCGTATGAAGAAGTTACGAGCAAAATGAGAACTAAGGGAAGAATGGTCATTTTAAGGGCAATTGCTACTGGCACTCCATCATACGTTAAGGGGAAGCTCAAATTCAAATATTACTAAAGACACCCGAGTTTTCGTTAAGGGCTGTTAACTGTTAAAGGCATTAGCACTTTTGTTTTGGGAAGCCACAATTTGAATTGTATTAAGGGCACCCGCAACTCAAACTAGGGCCACGATCGTCTTCATCAATCTCATATCATGAGTTAGGGTTTTTCATGTCTGGGTTAGTTGATGTTGGTTGCTGGCAGTTTGGGGAGCAGTTGATGGTTGTTGCTCAAGACAAAGAGGGTGAGGCTGGTGAGTTGTGACTGTGATGTTGATCTCTCGATGATACAATGATGATTAACTGAGGTGTCGAAGTTTTTCATGGAAGAGAAGATGATGACTGACAGTTGTTTCGATGGAATGATTTGAAGAAGATGAGAGGAACTCGAGTCTGCAGTGAAGGTGGTTCTGATGCTCGGTGATTGATGGACTGAAGGTGATAATAATCTTTGATCGTAATGCTGTGATTAATCAATGATCAATGGTGGAAGTGAATAATCAATGTGAGCGGTTGATGGTGATCGGCCATTAATGGCAGTGATGTTGATGGAGTTTGAGCTTTGATTATGGTAGTCGAATATGTGGTTGATGGACATAGTTTTCCGAGAGCATAAAGAGGTTTCAGCCGGAGAATAAATGGAGTTCCTGCCATCAATGGTTTTACGGGTTTAAGCCGATGATAAAGCTCGATGAATGATTGTTGTGAGCTCGAGGAAGGCCTGTAGCCGTGGACTGGAAGGAGTTGTTTATTTGGCAAAGACAGAGATAGATTTGAATGGTTGCTGCTGGTGATCGAATGGGTTCGAGATTTGCAAGAGTTTGAGAAAGGAAGGGAATTACAGAGTTTGATATGACCTAGGATTCTCAAACTTGACCGAGAAACCAGACAAGGGTGTGCTGTTAATGATAAATATGGGAAGATTTCCGAGCAAGGCAAAGATTTGGCGCGTGAAGGAAGACTTGTTGTATTGCATCAAGTTGGATGCAGTACCATCTCCTAAGAAGACACGTTGCTAAACGGGGGGCCCATCTAAAACTCTAGCCAATGAGAAGACTGCACCCTCAACTAAACAACTCCGCATCACACCTAAGCACTGTCACTTAGTTTCAAATCTTAAAAATGTTACACCGATTTGTTGTTCCTTATCATAAAATTCTCGTGCATATCTTGTTTGGAAAAGGATTATAAATAGCCATGAGTTGCCGCAACCAAAACACACGGACACAGAGAAAAAGAGAAGAAGAGATTCAGAGACGTTTTTTGGCTTTGGGTGCGACGATAATTCGGTTTGCAATTTTAGTTTTTCTTTCCTTATTTTCTTTTCTTTGATTCTTAGATACTATTAGCCATGTCTAGTTAAATATAATTTAAATTATTTATAAAAACCTATTTTAAGTTGTTTACATAATTATGGTTTGTTTTTATTAAAATTAATGTTTAAAATTATTTATAAAATTATTTAGGTGGACAATTGAATTGTTTTATTGATTAATCTAAAGCTAGTAAAAGTTGGAGTCTGATAAAAAATAGTAAAAGTTGGGATATCCGTAATTGTATCATAACAACTTACACAAGTAGAGAACGTGAGACCTTGTAGAGGGATTCTGTAAAGAAATCACGAGTAAAAATAACACTAGAAAGTGGACCGAGCGTACTGAGTTTAACTACTAGGATCAAACCTAAATTCACAAACCCTAAATCATTCGATTGAATTACACCTTGAGAGAGTACTTCAGGGTGGTTTAACCGAATAAAATTTGGAGACTAAGCGTACCTGTTGTCCAGTGATATGAGGAATTCTGGGAATAACTAAGCGTACTTATTATCCTACAATTGGTGATAATTTGTGATTAACAATAAATAGGTAAATATATCAGTTTAATGAATATTTAGTAACGAAGAAGGATTCCTTCATCATATTTCTCTTCATTGATTTCAACCAAATTATTTTAATTTATTTTATAATTTATTTTATTCAAAATCTTTTACAAAACCCCCTTTTGTGATATTAAACAACTGAAACACCTTGCTCTTCGTGGGAACGAACTCTATTTACTATTATATTATTCATTAGGAAAGTAGAAAATAAGTGAATTAATTTGTGCACCTACGACACACATCAAGAGAGTGTTGACGCAATGATGTCGTGGACATTAAGATGATGTGTTTAAGCAGTAATTCGGCTGCCTTTAGCCACAAACATGAGTGTTAGCCGTTAGCACTAAGATGAGTGTGGAGGTGTTAATACCTAAAAATTGATTTTCTAGGAAAAATAATATACTGTAGAAGTACTTTCTTTATATTCAAAAATCAAAATCGTACAGGGAAACCCTAAACCATGATAGTAGCCGTTCTACCCTGCTTCGGTCACAATGAGAGAAAATGGGTTGATCTTAGGGGAGGAAAGCAAAGAAAGCTGAAGGAATTTTTGTATTGTATTGTGTGCAAATATGTTGAACTATTGAGATAATAACAGATCTTGAGAGAATGATAAGCATGTTGTGTTTTCTGAATGGGCTAAGAAGCCTATTTATAATAGTTTGGGAACATACGTTTCCTTGTAAAGTAGTGGAAGTAGTGAAGAGATGGAGAGGTGGGAGTCGTGGGGTTAATGGTTTAACCACCTTGGAATTTTCGGGAAACCATTACTCTATTACCTCATTAACTGCTTCAGCCTTACCACTACTTTGTAACTTCCCTTTCATGGGGTGTTTCCACGCCCATGTTGCTGTAACCACCACAAAAACCCCATGTTTGATCCCTCCATTATGATTTGATTTATCGTAGAGTTAGTGGAGTCGTGGACTCAAAACACATGAGCTTGTTGTAAGATAAAGCTATTGATGAGTTTGTGTCAACACAATATGATTATGGCCAAGTATTGGCGCCAATAACAAGGGGCAAGGATGACACAAGCATAGGTGCAAGAGTGAAGGGCTAAAAGACACGCAAAGGGAAAATAAGGAGAAGTTAACGCGTGTGCTAGCCTGGATGCTGGCAACGCTAACTAGTTAGCGTAGCTGACGCTAGCCTATTTCTTCCCCAGTGCTAGTTGGCGGTTTAGCGTATTGGCCTTGTTGGCTTTGTTAGCTTTTTCTAGACTTTTGGCACATGTGTGTGCTGCTCATTAGTGTTGGGAATGTGTTTAAGGTTCGCTAAGGCTGGCACTTGCTAATGCCATGGTTATTGCTTATGCACCACTAGCTTTGGCATTCATCAATATTGTAGCCATATTTATGGCATGTTTATGGTTTCTCAATTGCATGAGATTTAATGTTAGCAGCGTAACTTTTATGCAGTGCATACATAGAATTTTCAAGAGATTCAGCTATGGTGTGACTCTGCAATTAAATGGTATGCATCTAATTAGCGTTTTTATTCAGATACGGCGTAGCCTCTATTCTGAATGTTCGTAATTTTGTGTAATCATTAAATTTTATTTTATACAAATAGTTTGCATGAACGCACATGAAATAATGAGGATCTAATTGAGTAAGGCTCTGAAATTTCTATGGCGCTTACATATGCAAAAAGTGTTACAGGGATAATTTAGCTAGGAGATGAGTATACATTCTCAATTCTCTTGTAGAATGTAAGATAACGGTATGTATTTATAATTCTGATGCCAGGTCAGAAATTCTATACATATATACACATTATGCTTCTGCATCTGAGCAAAGGAAATATTACAACTTTATCCCTTGTCAAAAATCCACCATCAACATGAAGTCCCCTGTTTAGCGCGGAACAATAATGTTTCGTTGTTAGCACTAGATGATGGTATCGATACTAGGAAATCTTCAAACAAATAAAGTTCATAAGACTAGGAATGATTACTCATCTTTTCCGCAATATTGCAATAGGTTTGTTGGGAAGAACTTGTATTGATAGTACCTGTGACGCCAATGGTCCTTGGTTGCAGCTACATGCGGTTGTGTTTAGAAGAAGAATAATCTTCCATGTGAGCAAAACAGATAGGGGAGTCACGAACACAAGTCTAGCTGCGCCGGGGGCGTGGATGAGCTGCATCTGCACGTGCTGAGCTGGTCACCTGGTGAAGCTTGTCATCTCTCGTGCTGATACGGATCACTTGGTGAAGCTTGTCACCTTCCGTCCTGAAGTGGTTACTTGGTGAAGCTTGTCATCTCCCTATTGGAAACGGTCGGTCTTGGAGATTTGGTCAATAGTCATGCTCAGATCCATTTTCCTCGGGATAAATTTCATAAAATTTCACTTATTTGAATTTTAGGGTTTCCCACCTTTGTCTATTTAAACAAGCGGATGACTCTAACCATTTTCACTTTCATTCTTCTCCAAAACTTTGAATAGCATCACTTCATCACTGGAACATGTATGAAAACAATGGTATCTCGAACCAAGGAATCTTTTGTGTCAAGCGTACTACTTGGATTGCAAGTCCAGTGAGTTTCTCTTTTCTCCCCCAGCTTTCATATGTGTATGATGATTATGGTGAAATCCTGAACATGATTCGATTGTTTTTTCCTAGATTTCTCGGGTTAAGAAGGTACCAAAGATGCATATGAGCACCAGGAGCTTCAAGGCAATGGTAAGTAAATTTATTCCCCCCTTTTTTTTGAAACCACCTTTTTTTTTCTTTTTTTTTATCGTATTGTTGTTTGTTTGATTGTAGAAAGAGATGAAGATTAAACATGCTGGGATTAAGGAAACTGAGGAATCCGTACCAATGAGTAACATAGAAAATATTGAAGTTGACTTTAAGAATTTCTCCATAATCATGGATTCTCTTGGGAATGTTGACTCCAGTCATGATTATCCCAATGCCGGGCTCCCCTTTGAGTTAGAAATGGAATCAACATCTCGGAAGTACGAAGCGGTGGGAGGATTTGTTGTGCCAAAACATCATGTGGACCTCTACACAAAAATATGGGAAAAGTAAGGGAATATTGCTACAACAAAGATGGTGAAGAGCCATACTCCTATTTTTTTAACGACCGTCGCAGGACTCCTTCATGTTATCGCTGAGATGGATGATACGCTTCCGTATCGGTTACTGACTTGAAAATCCAGGAACGGGATGAGATGTTGACTACTTGTGAGGGCCTTCGTTTCAACATAAAATAGTTGCCTCAGCATTTGGAAAATGTCAGAGGCTCATGCAGTAGCTTTGGCGGAAGGGATAGCCTTGAAGGAAGAAGCCACAAAAATTGAAGAGATGACCCGAGATTTGCAGACTCGTTCAGAGAAGTATGATGAGAGATTGGGAAATTGCACCATTGCGATGATCCTCTACTCAGAGATATGTTTTATTCCGTAGAATAGGTAGCGAAATATATATTTTTTTGAGTAGTTTGAATAAAGAACGTTTCAGATGAATGTAGTGGGTTTTGAATGTTGAGAGTTCAAATATATATTTTAAAGTTATATTGAACTTGTGAAAGGAAAGGAGGAATGGTATTTTTAGGCGTAATATGCCTTGAGCCACTTAACATTAACAAAACGACACATATGTCTATTCATATTAACCAACTCGTAATACTCGCTTGGCATGGCCTTGGAGATCACATAAGGACCTTTCAACTTTGGAGTAAACTTCGGTGCAGACACATCTTATCGAATATGCTTAGATGTTCTAAGTACTAGATCCCCTACTTGAAACTCCCGGGTTGTACTGCCTTGTCGTACGCCCTGGAAATCCTTTGTCGACAAGTCTCTGCATATTTATGCTTTGGATCGTCTGGATTCGAGTACATCTACATCCTCTACTTGAGAATTAGGTATTTCGGACTCATGCCAAATAAACTCTACTTGCTGCTGAGATTCTGACCGATGGGACTTTAATCTCTACAAGTAGAATTACATCGACCCCATATACATGAGAATATTGTGAGGTCCCTGTAGAGCTCTTCATAGAATTTCTTTATGCCCATAAAGCCATAGGTGAATGTTCGTGAAATGTTCTTGGATGGTAATAAACAGTATGACTTAGATCTCTGATAAGATTTTTGTTGCTGCTTTCGGCTTGCCCATTTCCTTGAGGGTAGTACGACGTGGAGAATACTTGCTTGATGCTATAACTTTTGATCAATTTCCACACACATTTATTTACAAATGGAGTGTCATTGTCTGTTATGATGTGTTTTGGCACTGTAAATCTGCATATAATGTGTTTTTTGATGAAGGCCGTTATAGTTGCTCCGGTCGTGCTTCTGAGAAGTACAAGTTCGACCTATTTGGTGAAGTATTCCATGGCAGTGAGTATATGATCATGTTTCTTTGACGAGGATGAATTGATTTTTCCAATAAGATCCAGTCCCCAGCTGTAGAATGGCCAAGGGATGCTTACCGAGTGAAGAGGAAGGCAAGGTGTGTAAATGAGATTGTCGTGGATTTGATATTGGTGATGTTTCTGAAAAAACAAAGCTGCATCGTCCTCCAAGGTCGGCCAATAATATTTCTCATGGACTTGGAGAAATAATTTCCTATTGTCCTGGTGTTCTCCTTCATGCACTTCTTTCAGGATGGTCTCAATATCTTCTTCTGCCAGACAATGCAGCAGATCGCCGCCGAAGCTCTTCCGGTAGAGTATTCCTTCGTGAAAGACAAATCTCTTGGCTTTTCGGATCAAGCTTGCCGCTTCTCGTTTTTCTTGAGGTGTAATATTATCTCGAAGGTATTTTATATATGGGTCCCACCAGTCCCTAACATTGTGTATAGTCAGTATTTCTGATTGTTGTGGCGGAATTTTACAATTGGAGCAAGATCTCTGCAACAATCAGGATTGGGCCTCTATGGTGGGCCAGTAATACACAAGACGTTGGAGACATTTATACAAGGTTACCACTAGTTTCTGACCGCACATCTCATGGTGTACTTGATTAAGCCTCCCTTGTGCTTCATCATCCCCCAGACATCTCCACAGAGAGCCATCTGAGTTTTTATGATATAATATTCTATTTAATGGAAAGAAATGCTTTAACTCTATAAGACCGACCTTCCCTTGGATGTGCGAATTGGTAATCTCTTGGATAATAGGCGTCCTCTAATCGTTGGCTTGTTCTTCGCCAGGCTTTTTCATTCATGTCGAGGGCATGGTACGTCTTTGCATAGTGAGGGTTGCCTCAGAGTCTTTGAAATGTAGTTTTGAGGCTAGAGTGGCCAAGAAATCAGCATCTTTTGTTGGTGCGCCCCGTATGTACGATCGTCGTCTCAGCAAAGTGAGTTACAAGCTTTTGTTCCTCATCCCTATACGGGGCTAGTGTTTCTTCCTTGAGAGAATATACACCATTCATATGGTTTACTAGTAACTTCAAGTCTCCTCGGATTTTGAGACGTGTCGCTCCAACTTGCTTGGATAACGATAGTACCAATAAAAAGGCTTCATACTCGGCAGAGTTGTTGGTGCATTTATAGTCCAGCTTCAATGAATGTGAGAATACTTCACCTGCTGGCAAAACTAGCACAACGCCAGCTCCTCCATTATTGTTTCTTGGGGCAGTAGAGTCATCAAAGTAGAATAACCAGGGTTCTTCTTCAGCGAATGAGATGTCTGGGAATTCTCCAGGTACGTCCTTATGGGTTGTTGTATCATATTCTCCTGAAAAGGATGCAAGTAGATCTGCGACTGCTTTTCCCTTTATTTATTTTGGGGATACACATGATATGTCGAAATCCGGCATCTACAACAACCATTTTGTTGCTCGTCCTATGAGAGCAGATTTTGATAGTAAATTTTTATAGAGTCATCCTTATCCATCAACACTACTTTATTTGCCATTAGATAATGACGAAACTTCTGAACGACATGGACCAAGGATAAACATGCTCTTTCAACTTTGGGGTATCTCAGCTTCGCATCTCTTAATGTACGACTGAGGTAGTAAATGGGACATGCAGTCCCCATATCGTCTTCTTGAGCCAATAGAGCTCATATTGCCACCTCGATGAAGGCCGTGTAGAGAAGTAATGGTTTTCTGGGAGTTGGAGATTTCATAACAGCTGGTGATAACAACACATGTTGAATCTGATTAAACGCCTTTTGTTGTTTATATGACCATATGAAACTCGCCTCCTTCAACATGGTGTAAATGAAGTAATAATTTAGCTAGTCCGGGAATAAAATGTCAAATATATGATACCTTTCCCATGAATCTCTTAAGTTCCATTACGGTGCATTGAAGTAGCATGGTGGTAATAGCTTGTGTCTTGGTCGGGTGCACCTTAATCCCTTATGTTGTTACCTGAAATACCAGAAACTTCTCGGAGGATACACCAAAGGCGCACTTCAGAGGATTTAACTTAAAAAATGGTATTCTCGGTATGTCTCGAAGACCTGCCGTAGAATGTATGCATGAGATGTTCTTGTTTTGGATTTCACTAAGACATAGTCTTCTACTTGCTTGTGCATCACGTCGTGGAAGATTATTATCATGGCTCTTTGGTAAGTAGCGCCGACATTCTTCAGTCAGATGGGCATCACTATGTAATAGAAGTTCCCGATAGAAGTTTGAAACGCGGTTTTCTCAGCATCATACTCGTACATCTTTATTTGATTGTAGCCATCCATGAATGAAAACATGTTGTGTCCACTGGTAGTATCCACGAGCATGTCGATGTTTGGGAGAAGAAAGTCATCCTTGGGACAGTCTTTATTCAGGTTCCTGAAGTCTACACAACATCTTATTTGTCCATTCTTCTTCTTAACAGGGACAACTTTAGCCAACCATGTGGGATGTTGGATAGATTTGATGAATCCTGTTGCTAACAACTTCTGAATTTCAGTCTTGATTTGTTCCTCGACTTCGTGTCTAAACTATCTGAGTTGTTGTTTGACTGGTTTGCCGTCAGGAGCAAAGTGCAAGTGATGAGTGACCAGTTTGTAATCCAACCCTGGAATTTCTTCATGGGTCCAGGGAAAAAAGTCTTGATGTTCTTCGAGTAGGTTTATAAGCCCCACTTTTTCTTCTGTTGACAAGGCTGAGCTAATATGAAACTGGTCATGGATTTTCTTCTGTTCTTAGATTGATAGTTTCAAGTATGTCGGCCGTAGCGTCTGCACCGTTTTGTAATTATCGCAACGCATCCTAGACCTCCTCATGATATTTCTCCTCACTTTGGATGCATATCTGTGGGAGGGAGACTCTTCATAGGACTCCCATGTTAATTGTTAACAGCGATTACAGAGGTAGACTACTTTTCTGTCGTTGTCGTAACTAGTTACGAAACTATGACTTCTCTTAGCAGGTTGAGGATTTGCAATGCCGAAGACCCTATGGTGATTATCTTTAGGGTTTAGAAATTGCTCCTGATGATCCGAATTTTACGGCAAAAGGTCAATTGTTCATCTGCTATTGATGCCCAGTCAAGCAACGACGTGCTGTAAACTATATTGGGCGGTTCGACGACATCATCTTCCGGTTTAAAGAATTCAACATCATATATTAGAGTTTAGGGTGATGACGACGCTCAGTACTTCTTTCACGCATTGTGGAAGGTGAAGGAACAACTTTGTTATCATGTAGCCATGGGCGCCCCGGTATCATATGGTATTCGATCTCTTTCGTAATGACGTGGAATTTCACTTTGTATACAATAAGACCAACTTGCAAATTTAAATAAACATGGCCATAGGAATTAGTGCGGTTACTTTCAAAATCCTTCATTACTATGGGATGATGTATGATCTGGTTCTGTGGAACCTATTCAACTTTAAGCGTCCTGAGTATAATGATATTGACAGCTGCTCCTTTGTCGATAAGGGACCTCTTAAATTAAGTCTCCTTGCCGTGACTGGTAACGTACATGGCTCGATTATGACCCTTTTTATCCATCATGTCTTCCTTGGTGAAGTTGACGCTATTTATAGTTAGGTTTTCTGACATGGTTGTTTCTATCTCTATCGGAGATGGAGTCAGGTACGTGTCCACGGCTATACGGTTAAGAGGAGAAAAGGTGTCGACACGTTGGTCATTATAAAAGTGAAGAAGCTCGTACAAGTTTTCAATTAAGAATATAACTTTCTGGTTCACTTGTTTTTCTGTAGTGGTGAAGCTCCCACTGTTGTGATGTGGAGGATCGCCAGTCGAGAATCTATCCTTGGTTCTGTGGAGTTTGGGGCTCGTTCAAAAGCGCTACAAAATCCTACTTCTTCTATTAGTTTGACAAGATAAGAGAATACAACACCTACCGCATCTTCCAGTCTCGCTACAATTCTTGCTTGAGATTCTTGTCTTCGCATTAACTCATCCAGAGTGATTGGGGTTTTGACCGCTTCAGTAGTAGCGTTGGTGAGATGCGGGTTGGTGATGCCATTGACTGTTGGAGAGGAGTTATGAGCATCACCATTGGTATTAACAGGGGAAATATTAGGATTGGTAGTAATTGAATTATTCCTAAGTTCCACCATTTTCTTAGATGATTGAAGATTGATTTTCAGATGATTGAAGAATTGGATTCGTGACCGAGAGATTGATCTTCTACTGTAGTCGCCAATTGTTAATACCAAAAAATTGATTCTAAGCAAAACAATATACTGAAAAAGTACTTTATTTAGATTCAGAAATCAAAACCGTATATGGCAACCCTAAACCACGATAGTAACCGTTCCGTCCTGCTTTGGTCACAAGGGAAGAAAATGGGTTGATCTTAGGGGAGGGAAGCAAATAAAGTTGAAGGAATTTGTGTGTTGTAATGTGTGCAAAGATGTTGAACTATTGATAAAAACAGAGCTTGAGAGAATAATAAGCTTGTTGTGTTTTCTGAATGGGCTAAAGAGCCTATTTATAATAGTTTGGGAACACACGCTTCCTTGTAAAGTAGTGGAAGTAGTGAAGAGATGGAAAGGTGGGAGTCGTGGGGTTAATGGTTTAACCACCTTGGAATCTTCGGGAAACCATTAATCCATTACCTCATTAACTGCTTCAGCCTTACCACTACTTTCTAACTTCCCTATCATGTGGTGTTTCCACGCCCATGTTGCTGTAACCACCAAACCAAAACCACATGTTTGATCCCCCCCATTATGATTTGATTTATTGTAAGATAAATCTATTGATGAGTTTGTGTCAATAAAATATGATTATGGACAAGTGTTGGCGCCAATAGCAAGGGGAAAGGGTAATACGAGCATAGGTGCGAGAGTGAAGGGTTAAAAGACGCGCAAAGGGAAAATAGGGAGAAGTTAGCACTGTGCTAGCCAGGCTGCTAGCGCTGCTGGCAGCGCTAAATAGTTACCGCAGGCGTTAGCGATGATGGTGCTAGACCATTTCTTCTCCAGTGCTAGTTGGTCGTTTGGCGTATTGGCCTTGTTGGATTTGTTAGTTTTTTTCTAGCCTTTTGGTACATGTGTGTGCAACTCATTAGTGTTGGGAATGTGGTTAAGGTTCACTAAGGCTGACACTTTCTAGTGCCATGGTTAATTGCTTATGCACCACTAGTTTCGCATTCGTTAATGTTGTGGGAAAATTTATGGCCTGTTCAGGGTTTCTCAATTGTATGAGATTTAATGTTAGTAATTATGTGTAACTTTTATGCAGTGCATAAAGAATATTTTCATGATATTCAGTTGTGGAAGTTTGTAACTTGAGACAATTCTTGATGCGACTCAGCAATTAAATGGTATGCATCTATTAGCATTTTTATTCAGATATGGCGTAGCCTCTGTTCTAAATGTTCGCAATTTTGTATAATCAATAAATTCTTTTTTATAAAAATAGTTTGCATAGATGCACATGAAATAATGAGGATCTAGTTGAGTAAGGCTCTGAAATTTCTATGGCGCATATATATGTAAAAAGAGCTACATGGCGAATATTGCCAGGAGCTGAGTATGCATTCTCCTCTTGTGGAATGTAAGATAACGGTATGTATTTATAATTCTGATGCCGGGTCAAAAATTCTATACATATATATATATATATGCTTCTGCAGCTGAGCAAAGGAAATATTACAATTTTCTTCCTTGTCAAAAATTCACCATTAACAGGAGGCAGTGATTCTGCCATCAGACACGAAGATGAGTATTAGCTGTGAACACTAAAATGATTAGAACTTGAGCATTGATATTCAATGAATTCAACTACTTGAAACAAGCTCATTTTTGACATGAAGTGCTTAACTTTTATACAGTGCATGCATGAGATATTCAAGAGATTCAGTCGTGGAAGTTTGCAACTTGAGATAATGTTCGATGTGACTCTGTAATCAGACGATATGCATCTAATTTAGTGTTTTTACTCAGAAATGGTATATTATCCATTTTTAATGTTCTAAAATTTTGTATAATCAGCGTATTCTGATTAATATAAATAGTTTGCATGGATGCACAAGAAATAACAAAGGTTTATCCGGGTAAATCCCTGAAATTTCTACGGGTGCATACATACGCAAAAGATATGTGGAACAAGTATAAGGAATTCATCCATGGAATTATTTCAACTTATAACTGGTTCATTGTTATGTATAGTCAAAGATCATCTGGACATGAATTGCAACCGTCACTAGTGACATTCTGAAGATTTCTATACTAGTGGTCAATCCATTTAGGAGCTTGATATTTGTTTATACAAAGCTGTATAGGTAAGTCAACACTATGGATGTTGACATAAGGTAATTTTGGTAATTCTCTTGTGGAATTCTGAAGTTTAATGTCTCTGAGACTAGGGTCAGAGAAACAATGTTTTACTACTTTAGTTGAAAATAACAAGGCTTTATTTGTTAGATATTACCAGAGATATTGCAGTAGGGTTGAAGTATGAATATTGCCACGTTGATGGATATGCAAGTCAGGGGTGATTGTCAAGGATATGTAAAGACACAATTTCATCACCAGGAATGCAACATCAGTAGTCTAGATTTGTAAGTACAAGTATTGAAGCTCACTTAGTCGGCCAAGCAAGAGAGCAGGCCACGGATGAGAGGACAAGCAAAAGGTCTTCACTTAGACAAACAAGCGAGAGGTTGTGTATGGATGAAAAAGTGAGAAACCATCTCTTTGTCAGACTTGGTAATTCCCGGGAATAATTGTTTTTATTCTTTTCTTTGCTAGCATTGTCTGCTCTTGGGAGGATGAATTTGACTATGTTGTTTGTCTACGATTCGCAGTCTAGTGTTGTTGAAATAAATATAAGAATCGATGTATTCCCACTCTTGTCAAGATGATGCGACTGGGAGGTCTTGTTGCTACTAATGATGTTGATCAAATACTATGGTCGAAGGAGGTGATTGCGTTAAATCTCTAAAACTGAAAAAGCCTTCAGTCCTCAGGTGTAGCTACTTCGTCCGGCTACTAGATGAGGGATGATTTGATAGTATCGCCATGAGTCCATGCCTCTAAGGTATGATCAGGCAAGGGAAGCCAGGGAGGTTGATATCTCCTGTTGTTATCTTTGTCGCGCCAAGGCTAGAGCAAGAACTTGAATTGAAGTCGGAGCCCTTGTTGGTGCCTGGGATGTTGAGTTGGAACTGGCACGTTTTCGCGAACATTGAATGAAAATGCGTCTTATTCTGACCCCTTGGCTCATAAGCTTGTTTTATCTTTTGGATATGATGATGACATACTTGGAATGTTCATATGGGCAAAGTCCTCTGGAGACGCCGAGGATAAAGAGGATGAGATGGGAGGTGTTCTGTTGCCTAAGTAGTGCTACGAGTATCTTCAAAGACTATGTTCCCGGAGACGTCTCTTAAGTTATCCTTTGAATCCTTGATTGTTGTAGGAGATAGGCTGCAGTGAGTAGTCCCAAATCGCATTCTTCTTTAGTTGCTGAAGTTGTATTTTTTGGCGTAGGCTTGGTATGCGCCTCAACTTCGTTAGGGGTTGCAAGCACCTATCAGATCTGACGACTTAGTTGGGAGAAGATACCTTTGTGTCATGTCTTTGGAGAGTAAAGGGACTTGTCAAGGTTATGACTCTTTGGTTGACCGTCTCTTATGAGTTGGAGAGGTTATTAACAGCGAGGGATCTTGTGTGAATCTTTAGTCCCCTATTGTGGTTCTTGTGATCCTTGAGATGCAGTTGTTGCAGATGATACCCCAAGTGGTGCCATTGCGTAGGATGCCAATGTGATAAAAACTGCGCCAATTAAGTATCCAAACACGGGAATAGACTCTTACTTTGAGTTTGGCAAGATCCGACTCTTGAAGGAAGCTGAGACGGGTAAGCTTGTTGTTGGACAACTTTGTCGTCATATGAGAGCCATTCAGGAGAACTTGAAGGAAGTAGGTGCATCTTCGGCTTAGCAGCGATTACGAAGGCTAGAAATGATGCTGAAAGACTATCCTGGGAGTTGAGGCTTGCCACTGAAGCCCTTGCACAGGTGGAAAGAGCATGTGCTGATTGTGTTCAACCAGTTTTCAAATATTTTTCTAAATAGTTAGTTTTGAGGGTTTTTTTTATATGTTTTTGAGATACTCGAATTTTTTGTGGTTTCATTTTGGGATTTTGAGTAGGTAGATTTTGAATGGTTGCAAAGGATTTTCTTGAGAGAGAAATAATTTTTATTTTTAATGAACTGAAATCTTAAGTATGAATGCAAGATATTGCAAACACTTTGGAGGAATTACAAAAGTTATGTAACAACAAGAAATATTGCTAGAGGTAGTGAAGTGCTTAAGCCTTGATAGCTTTGTCAGGGGTGGTGGAGTGCTAAAGCCTTGATAGATTTAAGCCACTTGCTATGCACGAATACCCATGTTAGCTTGTCAGTATTTACGAGTTTGTAGCATCCACCTAACATAGCTTTAATGATCATATATGAATTTTTCACGAGAGACAGTAACTTTCTCGACTATTTCTCCGACATGGAAGGGGATGGGTTTTGGAATCTCAGGTTCATGACACATTTTCGAGATGATTGGGTTATTGGTTTTAATATTCTCAGTAGAGACAACCTTATCCATTTAATGAACTTTTGAAAAGGATCGTCTTCCTCTTCTAACCGTCAAGTTATGGTGGGATTGACAGTTGTGTCAAGTCCCCAAGACTTAATAGGACGTGTAACATCTAATTGTAAGAAGAGTTGCTAAAAAAGACTTACTTGTATGCAAAATCCACGGGTGTACAACATCACCTTTCCTCTATGTAGTCGTTTAGCGTCCATATCTGTTGCTTAGTGATGTTCTAGAGATGAGCAATCTTTAGAGCCTGCTGGCTTGTTGACGCATACAAGTGGGTCCCTTGGTGATGATTCTGCAGAGATACGTCATGTCTTTCCTTGTTGTTGTGGATCCATGGACGTACCAGAATCATGTCGTACTCTGGATCTACATGATTGTTGCTGGTGAATTGGTAGCGGACACTCCTATTCACAAAATGGTGGTGGTAGTGGTCTCTTCTTGACCTTTATGAATGATGAAGTTTGATCGTTGTATCCCTGGTTGCTTTCTTTGAATGGGGATCTCGTCATCGTGTCGAATGTTGATTCTGGAACGCACAACTTACTCTACATAGAGACTTTGTGTCTAGTGAGCTTGTTGATGTACGCAGTGAACATCTTAGAAGGAATTATCATCTCGGCCAAACTTGAAAAATACTTCTGGAGCGAGGCGCGGCTTGATCATCAACTTGACACAGGTATCTCAAATCATCTTTAGTTTAATCACCATCATTTATTTAGTAATTAAACGCTTAATTTGTTTCTTATATTCGTGGCACCCAGAATTCCCTGTGTTCGGTAATATGGCGAACGCCGTTCCTCAATATGGGGAGAAGAGGCCAAGGGTAATCATGCTTGAACGTGGAGACCGTCCCTGGAAGAAGGTAGGCATCTTGCGTTTTCTCATACTATTCTTTTATGTATGAAGTATAACTATACCTTGTATTGACAAACACCTTTGCATAGTCTGGGAGCATAACTCATCAAGGTACCCAGAGTATTCAACCCTTTAAGTTTGGTGTCCCGGCTGTTCTTGGCGTTTCATCTCCTTATGTAGTAGGTATAACTTTTTGGAGATTCCTGAGTTGTAGATTTTACGTCTTGTTGAACTTGATGAATTCTGACTCTTATAAATAATTATCATTCTCAAATGATTAGAAACACGGACACCCTGGTGTCAGAAAGCATTGTTGTGGCTGGAAGTACTGAGAAAGAAGCCAAGGTGACAATGGACTTGAAAAAAATCGTTCCGGACTGGAGAAATTTAAGAATCCGGAACTGAAAACGAAGAATTTGGTGGTGAGTCACATTATGAAGTGCCTTTTGCTTCTGATGGCTTGTTAAAACTCCAAGTAGGTTTACTCTATTGTTTTAGAATCATAATGACATGATTATAGTTCTTAGACCACCAAATGTGTAGAACCATACGTGATTTCATGAAGAATTTTTGTGATTTTCGTCGTCAGAAAATTCTGATTCAGATCTTGTTGTCGTAACAACTGTAGAATCTTCGTACGAAGTCGGAATGAGGTGGTTAACCTTTCATTGTTTAGCTAAGAAACAAAGTTAAACTTTTAAAAAATAATTTCTGAATTTGGAGTCTGTTTTCTAGGTTAAAAATACATGACACCGAGAGTTCATGACTTCTAGGAAGAATTCTGTAGGTTTTCAGATACCGTGTAGTCGAGCGTTTCGGCCGCCCTTATTAGCTTGTTCATCCGATAAGCATGACCTTTTGTCATGTTGTAATAGATATCCATATGAATCATTTGGTATATAAATCACCATAAAATTCCTTACCAATTAGCGCCAGTTTCAGTTCTAGTGTAAAAACGTTTCTGACGGTGTTTTTGCAAAACGACCCATATCCTCTCTAAACCATATACCATGACCCAAAAAACTTTTTAATGAATTTTTAGGTTTCTAATGGAAATATTTTATGAACTTCATATTTTGTGCTATAATTTCTCATGCTTGAGACATTTTAACTCACTATCTCTATAACGTCTCTGTTTTTTTAGGGGGGAAATGAACCAAAGTAGAGAGATGAACATGTAGATGAAGGATTGGAGATTACCATGATCCTGGCGCTGGTGATGTGTATTTTCCAACTCAAAATCTTGAGCAAGTTCCTCCTGACGTGATTGTTGAAGAAGGCACTCCTAGTGGTGTTATTGTACAGAACGTTGATATGATAGAGGCTGTTCCGATGATAACTGCTCCGTAAAATCTTAAGAAAGGTAAGAAATTCCTTCTAGGTATTAGCCATGGATACTTTAGTTTCGGCTAAGGTTTCTTGGTGCTTCATCAAATCAGCTATGGTTGATGATGCCCGCTTCTTGTCTTTGGCACCTTCAGTGGAACGAAAAGGAGTGTTGGTGTTTTCAGTGGTGGTGTTTTGAGGAATGATCTCTGGAGTTCCGCCACTGGTATTTCGGGGGTTAGGAGTGGTTGTTGAACATGAATTGAGATTTGTTGCTGAACCCGACCAAAGATACAACATTTTTATATGATTGAAGAATTGATTTCCAGATGGTTGAAGAATTGGATTCATGACCGAGAGATTGATCTCCCACCGTGGTCGCCAATTGTTATTACCTACAAAGTTTTCTAGGAAAAACAATGTACTGTTGAAGTACTTTCCTTATATTCAGAAATCAAAATCGTACAGGACAAGCCTAAACCACGATAATAGCCGTTCTGTCCTGCTTCGGTCACAAGGAGAGAAAATGGGTTGATCTTTAAGAAAGTTGAAGGAATTTGTGTGTTAAATTGTGTATTGAGATGGAGAATAACAGAGCTTATGGGAATGGTAATCTTGTTGTGTCTTTATGAATGGGATAACTAGCCTATTTACAGTGATTAATAACATACATTTTCCTTGTAAAGTAGTGGAGGTAGTGGGGAGATGAAGTGATGGAGATTGTAGGGGAATAATGTAACCCTCCACTTTGTCTTGGGAAGTTTCTGGAAACTTCTGGATCATTACTCCATCACCTCTTCAACCACTTCAACCGTCACACTACTTTGAAACTTCCTTGTCATGGGGTGTTTCCACGTCGCATGTTGCTGTAACCACCAGACCAAAACCCCATGAAGAATCCCCCTAAGGAATTGTTTTGATTTCTCATTGAGATAGTAGAGTCATAGACTCTGAGTTTTATTATAACATAATGTTTGTGCTAGCTGCAATGACGTATATGAGTGTTACATGCTTGACCGTGGTGTTGCTAGTACCCACCGATGTCATGATTGTATCCTAGATGATGGTGCAAGAATGATACTAGGGTGAAGAGATGCACAAAGGTAAAAAAAAAAGAAAAGCTAGCGTTGTGGCTAGGCGTCAAGGATGACGCTAGTGTAAAGGCTGATGCTAGGGTAAATGTCGATGCAGAAATTCACGAAACACATGGTTCATCAAATCCATGAATACTGTCGGTGCATTTGTCAACCCAAAAGGCATCACCAAAAATTCAAATGAGCCATAACGAGTCACGAAAGCTGTCTTGGGAATATCACTTTCACGAACTCGTACCTGATGATACCCAGACCTCAGATCAATCTTGGAGAACCACTTTGCACCATTTAGTTGATAAAACAAATCGTATATCCTTGGTAAAGGATGCTTGTTCTTTACTGTAACCTCATTTAACTTTCGATACTCAATACACATTTTCAACGACCCGTCCTTCTTCGCCACAAACAACACTGGTGCACCCCATGGAGAACTGCTTCGTCTAATGAAACCTTGACCTAGCAATTCCTCCACTTGTTTCTTCAGTTCGCTCATCTCCACCTGTGCCATACGGTATGGGGCTTTGGCTATAGGTGTAATGCCTGATTCCAGTTCGATACAAAAATCTACCTCCCTCTACGGTGGCAAACCAAGTATCTCCCCAAACACCTCTTGATACAGACATACCACTTCAATAGACTCCAATGGTGTAGTATTTGATGATGACCCCTCCAGTAAAGCACTACACAACCTACTGGTCTCTTGTGAACTCCCCATCAAATCGGACACGACAATCTCACCCTCTTTATGAATAATAAAAGTGACTGTCTTAGCATAACAGTATAACCTAGCATGATGAGCCGCAAGCTAATCCATGCCTAAGACCACATCATACACATCTAAATTCATAACAAAAAGGTCTGCATCAAAATTTATAGTGCCCATACGAATAATGCACGACCTAAACATGTGATCGATAGATGCTGAACCACCCATCGGTGATGAAACAACATAAGAGCATTTCTCTAACACAACATGCAACGTTTTCACAAACATAACAGATATAAATGAATGAGTAGCTCCAGTATCCAACAATATTCTACCATGACGAGTGTGAATAAAGAAGGTACCTTCCAGCATTACCACCGGTCCCTCACCATTCCGAGGCAAGACAGCATTTAACCGAGGTTGAGGCCATCGTCCCTGTGGCTTGTTCTGTCCTTGACGCCGTTCATCTTCCGCTAGAGTTTTTCCCTTTTTTGGACAATCACGAGCCTTGTGTCCTTTTTCTTGGCAGTGATAACATGGTCCCCTAAATATGTATCCCTTTGTTCTCATTGGTTGAGGGGCTCGGACTATGGCACCAGTATTACTATTTCCCTCGTCTGCTCGTGGTTTCTTCCAACCCTGATTACTCTGGTGGAAATGACATTTCTGACCACTAGCATTCCCATACTTATTCTCCCTTTTTTTCCGTACCCTTAGTATCCATTATGCTAGTTTTCTTCTTCTTTGCCTCTTGAATCCTCAAGCAATGTGCCCTAGCACAATTCACAACCTTGGCATACGTATCAAAACTAGGGTTTGCAATGATATGACGAGCAATCCCACCGTTCAATCCACTCATAAATCTCGCAATTTGATCTGCTTCTGTAGGGATGAGGTGAGCAGCAAAAAGTGAAAGTCGGTCAAACTCACACTCATACTCTACAACCGTCTGATCCTCTCTCTGTCGTAGACTCTCGAATTGTATGATCATCTCCTGATGCTCGACAGGCGGAAAGTAATGCTCAAGGAAATGCTGCTTGAAATCCACCCACTGGCATTCCATAGCATTAACGGTCCTGCTCATAGACTCCCACCAGGTCGCTTCATTTTCTTCCAGTTGGAATGCAGCCATTCGCTGCTTGAATGCTCCCGAACAGTCAAATTGGGATAAAATCTTGTCCATTCTGTTGCACCACTGTTGTGCCTCGATTGCGCCTCCCTTTCCAGTAAATGTAGGTGGTTTCATCTTCAGAAACTCCTGATACTACTGAACCCACGACTTCCCATTTTTTTGTCTCTCACTGGGGAGTGGTTCATTCCTCGTTGCAGTCTCTACATTCTCTCTTCCTTCACGTGGTCCAAGCCTCTGATCTAGCGCTGTTGTTATCGCATTGTTCATCATTGTCTGGAGATTCTCTAGAGTTATTACCTGAGGTTCGGCTTCACCTCCATTAACCCGAATCGTCCTGGAACTACCAGAGGACCTAGTCCTACTACCAGACCTCGTATCATCCCTAGAACTATGGTTTCCCCCATAATGAGGATACTCGACACTCTCCTCAACAGAAGTCTCAGTCAGATTCTCATCTTGACCACGGCCTCGTCCTCGGCCTCGGCCACGACCTCTCCCAGTAGCACCTCTAAGTCTATCGAGAGCTCGGGTCTCATTGTTCCTATCTCCATCCATTCTTTTAAATACAAAGAAAATAAGGAACAATCAACACATAATATCATCAAAAGAAAGAAAAAAAAAATCACTGTGCCCTAGAAACAACTTGTGCCTATGTGAAACAACAAGACCCTACACCCGCTCCCAAGGATTTTCCGTAACCATGC
This sequence comes from Papaver californicum, assembly GCA_023531435.1. NCBI lineage: Eukaryota > Viridiplantae > Streptophyta > Magnoliopsida > Ranunculales > Papaveraceae > Papaver > Papaver californicum. Next base: position 2,072,974 of record JAJJMC010015431.1, on the reverse strand, counting down.
TCTGATACCACTTTGTAACGCCCCACCTCATAATTCTAGGTCGGCCGCCCTAAAATAGAAGTGTGACATACTCATGGAATACTTTACACACTCAAACCTTCAAGCCAAAAAATGGAGATCCGGCTATCGTGTGGTATTCTTGAAAATAATAGGTTTAAAAGAAAATCTTATTTAAAATTGACGAGCGTTATAAGAGAAATCTGATAAAAGAAAGTCTTAAAAAAATAGTTTATCTTCGACACGCAGGTCGGATATTTAATTTAAATGATAAGAGTCTTACTTAAAATAAAAAAGTCTGGATTTAAAGACAAACTATAAAGTATTTAATCGTTTAAGCACCTTGAAGAAAAATGATGTAGCTTTCCGGGACAAAAAGTCGTTCTACTAGTTAGGTTGCTCCGCGGCCACCGTTCCCTGAAAAATAATAGTAAGTTTGGTCAGAGCCCAACTTAAAGTAGATTCTCGCACCCTTATGCCCTATTAGGAATAAACTAGCAAATCAAGGTTCATGAAATGACCTCGTAAGGTTAAAAATAGTTTATAAGAGTAAATCTCTTTGAAAGTACCAAGGTCGAAGACCTAAACAAAAATATAGAAATTTATAGAAACCAGGAAAAACACAAAGGCACGCCAAACAGTTGTATATAAAAGAAACGGAAAACAGGTTTCCCACCCACGAAATTAATCGACTTCCCCTCTCTATAGTTTCATTCTCTAACTGTACGACGACACAAATTGACCCTTGCGTAGTCCACTTAATTTCCTACAGTGCGTAGAAAGATAAGTGTTGTCGACCCCATTCAAGATAATAGATCCATATCTTCTAGGCGACCCCTCGGTCATCGCCCAACAACCTCTAGGAGTCGAGCCAACTACGAGTCTCAAACAGATGTACACACACCAATAATTTAAACTACTGATAGTTACCATCACTATCCTACCCGAAACCCGAGTAATCAATAGAACGACATCAATGCAAATGCTAACCACCGCATCAAACTAAAAATAATATTATTTATCATCACATAGCATTATTATAACATTCATACACAATTTCAATGAATAACACCTAAATACCACGTTATTAGTTGTTGTCTGACTGTACTAGTATTCTCTCGACTGTACGTGGTAATTAGTTGCCGTCTGACTGTACTAGTATTCTCTCGACTATACTAGTATATATCCTCTGTTAACTTCCCATGCAACTAAGTCCCTACCTCAAAACCACCCATTGAACATAAAGAAAACAATAATTCAAATAATAGTATAATGGAGGGAAACTTAAGCTTAACAAAGGATGATTTCTAGTGTATTCTTCCAACTCAAATCCACCCACTGAACATAAAGAAAAAAATAATTCAAATAATGGTACAATGGAGGGAACTTAATCTTAACAAAAGATGATTTCTAATGTATTCTTCCAACTCAAAACCACCCACTGAACGTAAAGAAAACAATAATTCAAATAATGGTACAATGGAGGGAAACTTAAGCTTAACAAAAGATGATTTCTAATGTATTCTCCCTGAGTTTCATATTACCAGTCAAATCATACATTAGACGTAAACATTCCACCTATTTATGTCGTCTCTTTCTCTTAGTGTGCCTCCTCTATGCATATTCGTTCAGTAACTATGTCGTCTCTTACTCTTAGTGTGCCAAACCATATACGTTCAGTAACTAGTAATAATGGTATCTCTAATACCATCCAGCAATACAATTTCAAGGGCATATATATATATATATACGTATTCCCCAATTTATGATAACTGACCAGTAGATCATATAATACTAAAACGGGATTTCTAATACTTTAATTTAGGCCATGGTCATGACTTAGTGACTCTCGATATAAATTCCAAGATGGAAACTAAACTGATGATATCAACAGGAATAAACAGACCGTACCTAGATCGGTTTGAAAAACGTACAGTTCCAAAAAGAAAAGTAAGACAAGGTTTACTGGTATCATTGATCTTGAATAATACTTAAACTCCATAACCATATGATAACTCTTTATCTCCATTAGATTAAGCTATAAACATCATAAGGAATAAAAAAAAAATACATACAGTTAATAGACAAACTATAATGGGAATAAGGATTAGAGAACCTACCTGGTTTAGAGCAATAAATCCTCAAACCACTATCGACACCCTTCGCTTAAAATCAGTCATCTTCTTCTTCCGCTTCTCTCTAGGTTTTCAAAGAGAAAGGTTTAGTGCGGCAGTTTTCTTTTTTCTATTTTAGGTTCTTCTGAAACATATCAAACACTAACAAAACCCTAACTATATATATATATATACCTTAACTAGTCTTCCTAAAACCACTAGGACTTTTTCTCCCCTACGTAGTGTTAAACTATCTTATGAATAACTAACCTAAACCTAATACTAGATAACATGCAGTTCTAGGATAAGGGGTTTTACAACCCAACTAAAATCTCAGTATTATATATATATATATATATATATATATATATATATTTTATATATTTATTTATTTCACTTGCAGTGGGAACTATCGAATCTCAAGTGGGTAAGGAGAATGGTGTTGATAAGATGAATATAAGTCTTCCTTACCATGATTGTGTAAGAGTTTTTCCAAATCTTTGCGGGTGACAAAACTTGATTGTTGACTCCTTGCTGGTGGACGATCCGTGACGATATGAACCTCATCATTCTCTTGAGCTCTTGAGGTACAAACATCAGTAGTTGATATGAGAGGATTTCTGGCTTGTTCTTTCTGACGATGACGGTGCTCTGGGGAAAATTGTCCCGTCAGGGTTTTGAGGTAATCGAGTACCTCCTTATAATTAGTATCCATGTCTGCTTGTGTTTTGGCTAGAACTTCTTGTCTTCATTCAACCACTTAGTACTGAATAACTTTCCTCACCAATTTAGCAGGTTATTGTCCTGACTTAACCAAAATAATAATAGTATATGACTCTGATATTTTCTACGGGATATCAAATACATCATATGGGGGGATTTTCATTGGGGTATTGGTTTGGCGGTTTACAACAACGTGTGGTGTGGAAACACAACCAAGACGAGAAGGTAATAAGTAGTGGAACAGTTAAGAGAAGTTGAGAGAATGAGGGATTAGTGGTCATACAATTTTCCTGACATAAGAGACATGATTCCATCACAATGTCCACGATCATCAGTTCTCCATCTCTTCACAACTTTCACGACTTGCGAGAAATCATTGTGTTCACTACAAGACTATAAATAAATAGCTTCATCTATTCGAGAAGAGGGATCTATCTCAGTGATAATAAAACTCATAGTCATAAATACAGTTCAACAACTATACACTACCTTTTTCATAACACAGTGATTTCTTAACCTTTTCTGCTTCCCTCCCTTAAGATCAGCCCATCGTCCTCCACCTTTGTGACCGAAGAAAGACGTGAACGTCCATTTCTTGGTTTAGGATGATATTGTATGATTATGATCTCTTGAACCTATAAAAAGTATTATTTTCAGTACATTTGTTTCTCACCCTAAAACACACCCACACCTGTTTTCTCTACTTTTATCTTATCCGCAACAGAATCTTATCCTTCATGAGAGGATAAATACTAAGATCCCCATCACAATGCCCAGGGGAGCATGAATTCTTGATACCCTTGAAATAGACTCCTGAAATAGATGCAACATCATTCATACGTAGATATGACAAACCAATTCAACATGTATCTCTATGTCTAATGAATGAACACCTCTTGGTTGTTCTGCACTTGGGGACTCGATCTTGTTAGAAAAATCAATTCCAATCAATTTCAACCAATGTGATCCCCAAATCCAAGTCAGTAAAATGTCATTATCATTGACAAAACCTATCTACATCAGTACCCCACATGACTAGGAAGCTTCGTCATCTTACCTGATCACGTCCATAGTGGTGACTTCACCCTTGTTGTTGTTATTAACTTCAACCATACCGGTCTATTGTTGAAGATACACTGAACTTGGAATTCCCAATTGACATCATCAAGTCTTCTCATTATTCGAGAAAGCCCTCATGGACAATACCCATGGTTATGATATTCATCTCATCCATCACTTAACGAATAGGCCACAACCATCTCCAGCACATGAAGAACATCCAACGGGTACAACCACTTCATATTTAGGCTTCTCCTCTTAATTTCTGGAATATTGGTTTACAAGGTGCTGGTCAGGGATTCAATGACGTGTTCATCACATTTACTTTTGAATAAAAATAGCATTCCTTGTTTCCTTTTTCTTGGCTCGATCCATGATGGTGGTCCAGTTATCTTCATCAACTACCCATTCTGCTTTTTCAGCTTTTTTACTCAAGAAATATGGCCTTGATGAGGAAAGATACTCCAAAGACAGAAATTCTTCTAAGAGATGAAAGATGATTCTTTCCTGCTCGATAATTAGTGTCTCCACCTCTGATCCAGTTTCTCAGAAACCCCATCTTATCAGAGACTCCAAACCATGAAGCCTTCACCGTCTGTCATAAGTTCTTCACCTCCTATGAAACCCTCGCTCCCTTCTCAGAATATCACTTCGTCTTAGATATCTCACGAAATTCCAGCATGCCCACGATGTCAATGTCTTCAACGATATCTCCTTCAACGGGACTAGAATTTCCCTAAGGCTAGAATTTTTCCCAGAGCCAATATTTTTCATGGAAATAAGGTTCTTCAAAGAGTTATTATCCTCACGGTGACAACACCTCACAACGCCACCTTCCAACACAACCCCAATTCGCTTCTCTATTTCATTTTTGTTACTTCTACTATTACCTCTTTATTCTACAAAATCAGAGATTGGAAATAATCAGTAAGAAATGAGGCAAAGCATCCTTCACCAGAAGTGTTCATCTATGTCTCTGCTATGACATACCAAAAGGGAGCGTCAATCGGAGACATGAGATATGAGATATGGCTCTTATACTAAAGTATATAAAATCTGAATATTTATACGGGATTACGGACCATGAATGTTCACGTATAATTAGATGACTTAACAAATCTGAATCGAGTGATTCTTTTTTTCATATGATTGACCGGTCTCTTTTCTTCAAAAGTTTGGGTCAAACATCGACATCCGACGTCGTCTGAAGTTTTTACGCCTTTAGAAGAGATTGGTGTGCAAAGAAGGGTTTCCAGATGGGATTCAAGAAACATAAATTCACGGAGACCTCATCTACTCATGTCATGTTATTTGCTCAAGAATATTATCACCTCAAGGTTCACTTCATCTGTTAAAAACATACCACCACACTAGAGGACGTCATCAACCTTGTCTCACCATTACTCCACTATTGTGACCCCCTCTCAACTTCTGAAGCTGGTACTTCCAACCATATTACTCAATGTTTCGTCTATACAAGATCAAACTAACGGATATTTTTAACTAGAGAGTTCATATTTTGAAGTCTAAGACAAGAGCACTGGATTCCACGACCAGCCCCATCGATCGACACATGTTTGTGTCTTTATCAGTCCCGATAATATATATTATTAGTATTTTATTTTGTATTAATTTGGTTAATTATTGTATTTTTAGGTATTTTTGATGAATAAAATTTTGCGAAGAAATTAAATTAAAAAGTATTAAAGGAACCCTCATTTTGGATAAAGGAACCCTCAAGAATTGACAAAGATACTCATCGACTAGTTCAAGGCACCCATTCTCTCTCTATTTCAAATTCAAAAATTAGTGGGAATTTTTTTTCTCTTGTTGTCAAGAATTATAACCAGTTTTGAATAGAGAAACAACACCGAGAAGATAATATTCCGAGATTAGATAATAAAGAAACAAGGTTGAAGGATGTGATCGAGATTTTATTTAAAGAGGAGAAAATAATATCTGAAAGTATTGTGGCCGAGAGAAAGAAAAAGACTGATGAAGATTTTTGTTCCTATCGAATTTATAGAGTTTGGAAAGATTTAAACAACAAAGAAAACATCGTGAAAAAACAATATTCTCGAGATGTTATAATCTGGTCAAAAATCAACGAAAAGGGAAAAGAAAATATCACCGAGATTTTCTTTGTATCTGCCAAAAAAAAAAACTATTAAAGAAGTTGACGAGTGTTCTATTAAAAATAAGGATCGAGGAGAACAACTTGGTGGTGGTGGTGGTGGGGAGGGGGGGTCCATTCTTTTTTAGTGACGGTGGTCTTTACTTATAATTTCAATATCTTTAGTGATGGTGGAAGAACAGTTCCTGCAAAAGTTTGACCTATAAAACAAGAGAGGTCCGTTCTTTTTTCCACTGTACCAGAAAAAGGTCGTTAAATCATAAAAACTCTTTGTAAACATTTTTTAATTATTGAATATAATAGTTAATGGGTTTTTTTTCTATTTTTTGTCTTCATGAGCATTTAAATTCTTTTTAGGGTAGAAGAAAAAGCTATTTCCGATGTGTAATTTTATTATTTAATTTCTTAGGCATATAAAATACTCTCATTTTATTTGTCCTATTAAATTTTTAATAGTTTCTCTTATAAATATGCTTTGATTTAATTGTTGATCTTTTATAAGCGAAGGAAATTATGTATTTGCGAGACGACGTGATTCGTAATATTAATTTAAAATGTTATATTGTAGCGCCCTAAAATCCACCTGCTTAGAAATCTAAGAGTCATATTGTGACACCCGTAAAATTTTCTTTTGGGTTTTAAGCCCGAGCCCAACCATTTAATTACTTCCTCCGTCCCACTAATAGATGACCTAGTTTAAGATTGCACAATTCTTAAGGCAAGGAGGAAGGAAGAGTATTTTTAAATATATATTTTTTTCCAATTATACCCTTATGGATGATAATTGATAAAATTTAGAAATGATATCTCTCTCAAACTATACCATGGATATTCGTAAACTTTATACCATTGAGAAACATTTTAAAACACCTATTTAACGTATGCAAATATGACTACCATATTATATATATTTCTTATACTACTAATGATCAATTAAAAGGGTAGTTATAGAAATATACCATTATTTAATAATATAGGTCATCTATTAGTGAAACAAAATTTTAAAATAAATAGTTTATCTATTAAACAAAATTTTAAAATAAATAGTTTATCTATTAGTGAGACGAAGGAAGTATAATTTTACAGTATGCGTGTACGCTTTTAGCTCAGGCGCTTATAGTCATGGCGGGTGACCATAACCCGGTATGGGTGTTTTTAACAAAATAGTTATCACTTAGTAGTACTAAGGTGCAAGATTAGTAGATGCCACTAAATTTGAGTATGTTTGACACTTGACATACATAGCAGCTAAGGGTGTTTTGATCCTTTTCACTCTAAACCAAATTTAAAGAGATGAGACTCATTTTCCTTGCTATCTTCGACAATCTCTTCTCCTAAAACCACTCTTTCTTCCTGACCATTTCAAGTAGACAAGAAGTTTTGATTTTTGAAGGCAAGTTTAAACGCAACCCACTCTCTTTTCGGTTAAATATTTTGACACATAAAGGTAGGGGTTTTCTCCACTATTTTCAATTGGAATCAAATTGGGTTTTTGATTTTCTGCTTTGAATATGTTTTTTTTTTTTTGGATTCATTTTCTTTACACAGCCCAGTGTTTGGATTCAGTCACAAGTTTTATGATCGCAGAGGTAGGGTTTTTTTTTTTTTTTTTTCTGTACTAATTTTTTCAATTGATGTTTATTTTATTTTATTTTCATGTCCTGCTAGTGCTCAACATCTTCCTAACTAATTCTAGTCATGGAAATCAAATGATTAATTGTTTTGGAATGATTTCTTAACCATGCATGAATTTGTGAAGTTTCATCCATAACTTTCTCTTATGATTTAACCATGTTTTGATTCCCTTTGAACTTGGTTTAAATCTTTCATTTTCTGTGTTACCTATGTAAAATGAGTCTGTGTACAATTGATGAATTTAAATGGGTTTGGGAAGAGTAAGAAAATGTTTGGCAACCATCTAAGTTTTGGTTTTCATAATTAAATTGAGCCTTACATTAAAATTCTAAGAATTTTCATGACTTGTTTGCAGAAATGACTTTATGAGCAACATTTTGAAACATGCACTGCAATTTAAACTTTTGAACTGATCTTGGTCTTCTATTTAAATTCCTTGCATTTTCATTAAATAAGCATTTGAAAACTCCCCTGATCCATATTGTGTTTTATGATTGATAATTTAGAATTTAAACAAGTTATATACGGTGTTAATTCGACCTCGCCAACAGCCGATAAAATTGGAATCCTTTTCATGAGTTTTTTGTTTTATTACTCTCCCAAGTCCCAACCTACAACTCAAATAATCCAACCCAATAATTTGTCTTACTACACCAGCTTTAACGTTTTACTGTCCATGTTCATTTTAAATTGAAATGTTCAGCCATAGAAATTAAATTCATTGTTCACAATTTTATTAAGCTCAAACTGTAAACTTTCTTTGAAATTAAATACGTTTGACTTTGGCTAGTTATTCTTATCACTGCTTTAAGAATAAACGTTTTTCTACTTTTGGGTGTAGAAACTGTTCTAAGCATTTCAAGTTTGGTACTTTGGTTTGGAGCGAGCTTTTGGTAAGTTGCGGCACCAATGCCCTGAACTTTTGTGAATTAGTTATGGCTAAGATCGTTCGAAATGATGGCTGTCTGGTATTCGACTTTCCTGACGGTGGCTACGGCCATACATATAGTAGAGTGAATTTAATTATGGATCTTATTTCTCTATTATGAATTGTAAATTTGTGTAAAGATTTCTTTCTCTACTTAATCCTTGTTGCTTCTTATTGCTTACACTCAATATTTCATGCTGACATTATTATTTTTCTGTTGTAATTTCTATTGGGCGTTTCCTCACTCCATCTGGTTTTGTTTTCCCATATTATAATCCCTACGACCGATTTTTCCAGATAATATAATAATATAATACTACACATCCCTCATGCTATTTATAATATTGCAAATTCTACTACTTCTGCTACTAATAAATTTACCATATAAAATAATAATATTGCAAATTCGCTAATAATAATATTAATATTGTCAATTTTGCTAATATGAC
>JAJJMC010015431.1:2014739-2063925 GCA_023531435.1 Papaver californicum | reverse complement strand
CTAATAATAATATTAATATTGTCAATTTTGCTAATATGACTTAGCAAGGATCCGTGGGTGACATCGGCACTCCTTGTGGGGAAATAGATAAGGCATATCACACAATATATCCATCTAATTGTACACAAACATGTTTATGGATAATAAATTATTTAATAACTACAAGAAGGTTACAAGAGTTCCCATCTTTTTGATGACAAACCATGCCTATCTCGAGGTCCATAATCCATTGGTTCGGTTCATCATTTGAATCGATCGTTGTTAATATAGACTAATTATTTAATCATACAATCACTCTAAGCATATTTAGCCAATTGACTCACACAATATTTCTAACATAATATTATACAAGTTCCTAGTTATTGGTTAAGTAAAATTATTAATAATCATAATTTTATTAATTTTATTCTAAAACCCCTTGTTAGCTAATTTTATCATAAATGAACATCTACTTACCCAAAAGAGATGAATTTGGTGTTATTGGAAATTCCTCGAAGAATTCTATAACTTTGCAGAGGGAACTGAAAGCTAAGTCGGACTCTAAGTGGTCCAAAACATCAATTTAAGCACAATGGTCCTTAACCGGACCAGCCCAACAGACCGGCCTACTAACCCATGGACTTATCCATTTGGATTGACCCATGACCCAACTTGTTAACCCGTACCACGACTCGAATTGACTCAGTCGAGTCAGCTTGTCTGACTCGGTCATCTTTCTTACCATAGAAATTTTTTATGTATGACACATTTGAAACAACACGACCCCCTTACTTTCAACGTCACTAAATAACTCTATTTTGACCCAAATGCAGCACTCGATGGCTCTTTATAAAGATGATAATTTCCTCTATAACTTTTGTCTGCTGCCTATGATCAAATTCTTACTCATACCTATCTAGAAAAGTTAAAACTTAAGAACCCTCGCGGCTGATTACGCACATATTCAGTCACATATACTTATTTTATAACGCATATATCTCAATCGTTTTTCAATCAAATTGGACAAACTTTATATATACATAAACCCCACACAATTAACTGCACTTTATATTTATATAACTAGTATTAATTCTTACTTTAAGGATATCAAATGCATGCTATAAAAGTTGGCAGAGAAACACTAAACTCATATAAAATCACGATTATCAAATATTTATTTGATTGATTCTAGCTTATTTTAATGTCTAACTTGTACCCAATTCATCATTAACTTACTAAAATGGATTATAGAAGTTTACCTTAGTTATATATACAAATTCCATCATCTCCATCATCAAACTCATAACATCTTCAACGTCACCATCAAGAACACCATGTTTTTCTCTCTACCATTCCCTGACCAACTCTAATTGAAAACCTTAACTATTTTCCTTCTCCTTATACTGATTTTAGTCACAAACTAATCATCTCCCTCTCTTGTATAAATTTAAATTCTATCTCATCAACCAATCTTTCTTTCTCTTAGTTACACCCCTTTCTAACCTCTTCTCTTAGTTTCTCTACTAATAGTTCTCTACGCTCTACTTGTTTATCAATTAAACACTCTTTATTATTTCTTTCCAAATCTTATTTCAGAACTTATCAACTCCATCTCCCAGTTTCTCCCACAAGACAATACCACCACCTTCATCCCCATATACCTTCACGTGAAGATGAAACAGATAATTCTCAAAACTTAATATATAGATTTTAATTTAATTTCTTACACTTCTGTTACACCTTACAAGAAAAATTTATATTTACTAACCCTTAACAATTACTAAAGGATAGATTTTTTTCTAACTAGAGGTCTCATAAGGTAAGGGTCAAGTCAAGGTCAAAATCAACAGTTTTTGGTCAATATTTTGAATAGTTTTTACTTTGACTTCCGAGTGTCATATCTTCCTCGTCCAATATCCGGCTGACTTGTTTAAATAGTCCATCTTCCTCGTCCAATATCCGGTTGACTTGTTTAAATAGTCCATTTCGTATAAATTTTTAAAATCTATCCGATGGTACTAATATATTATCAAATTATTGTTGTATTAATTCTTATAGTTTAATCCTTAAATTCAATTAATTAAGCCATTACGTGATTTAATCGTCATTGGGCCAGTTTAATGCTATTGACCTGCTTGTGGTCCTTATATATCCCTTCCGAGATATGAGATTAAGTTCAAAACTGTCTTGAGTATTTTTAAGAGAAATATGTTTGAGATGTTAAATTCGAGAGTACCAATATCAAAAGTAGTGGAATCTGAAGCCCTGGAATTTTCACTTCCTGGTTAATTGTTTAATTTGTTTAGTTATATTTTAATTAAATTCATAAATTTCATCCATAGCAATTCTTTTATTTTTTAGCACATAATTTGTGTAATAGCTAGTTATAATATTATCAATCTTCGTGGGAACAACTCGTACTTGCCGCTTCTCCTTTGTTTGACGTACTGTGATTGCGGCTATAGGTTTTTGACTTATCAATTTTTGGCGCCACTTCCGGGGATCCATATTTATTTTGATTATTGTTATATGATTCTTAAATTGTGACTAATCCTTTCTTGGTCTGGCTGAAGCTTTAAACTTAGCGCACTATGGGATATGTTGTTGATACACGGTGCTGGTAATATCTTTCCTTATCTCTTTTAAATGATAACATTTTTCTCTTAATTTATGATTTCATTCATTTATCTTTAGTACATCGAGGAATATGTTCAGTTTAAGTTTAGGGGTAAGGGAGAAAAAAAATTGTACCAAAATTTCCAACTTTTAGACTTAAGTAGTAGCCTTTTAGCTAAGTTTATATACTGATTCTCCCCAAAAATATAGAAATTAGAATTGTTAGAGAAAACTACATCTGTGTTGTTAACCTATGAGAGAATAATTGTGACGGACCCAACCATCCATGCTGGAGAAAATTAGGCCAGAAGGAAATGCAGAAAGACAGAACTAATCATAAGTGGAGACTACCCTATTGAGTGAGGCATCAGACCTTCAACTGTCCTCTTAGAGTGTTTCATCTCCATAAACTCTGAGTAGAATGATGAGCTACTCAACCTCGCACCATTTTCAACACTTTTTGATCTCTAAGTGCTAATTCTTATAACCATGAGGGTAACATCAGAACTAGCCTCATCTAGTAGTCTCAGTCACATAATTACAACTCTCTCTTAATATAAACTTAGCATCATCAACAAGCGGAGCAACATCAAGTCCTGAAGAAGTTGAAGATGTTAAGGTTTACAAGCAACAAAGGGAAAGAACATTACATATTCAAAGTGACAAAGGTAAAAAAAAAGATGTAAGTTTTGTGTACCAACAATTATTTAAGATTCAAGCGCAAAAGTCCTTCTCCATTGGCAAGTAAAGTTTTATTTTTGTTTTTATCATTCATTTTTTGTTTCTTATTTTTATATCGTTCTTATTCTATATATATATATCAAAAATTCATAAAAATTGTGTAATAATTTCATTAGGAAAAGTCATAGAAAAGAAGAAATTCAAAAGGAAACTTTTAAGCAAAGAGTAAAGTTATACAAGTTTCAAGGGTTAATCATCAAGGGTTGAAGCCGAAGACTGAAGACAAAGTTGTTTCTATTGAACACCCTTAGAGAGTTGTGAGACTAGAAGATGGGAGTATGTTCTCATCCTCATATATGGTCGATTTCCTAAGAAGTCATCAAATTTCTTTCCTTCGAGATCATTAGAAAAAGATTTTGGTTTGAGATCGCCAGAAAAAGTGTTACCATCAAGAGTGTGTAAGTATTCTATCTTCAATCCTGCTTACACACCGGTGTGACCCTTAAAATCGTTTTCTGAGTGAAAATGCATAAAACCCTATGGTAAGCCAGAGTTGAGGCGAAATGCTTGTTCGGATGCTCTGTTAGTCCATTGTCCATCTATCAAAAGACATCTTTGGCACTGGTTCAACTTGTCACATTATCCCCCTCATTGATTAAGCGTATTAACTTGTATTTTTCTCTGGCACTTCTAATTAATTGGCAGTTTGAGGAAAATCTTTATGTCCTCATAGATCTTTGGATACTTGTGACATTAAAAGTTAAAACAAAAGTTTTTGTGGGTATACCTCTTACAAACCCTCACGAGACAATACTCGCCTGCTAGGGTTACCTAGGAGTTTAACGGTTTGCTGCACATGTTAAGTATAGTCGTGATTCATACGGAAGCGAGTTATATTTTTATTTGCTCTAGGACTAGCAAAATATAGGTTTGAGGGTATTTGATAGACAAATATTTGTGTCTTTATTAGTCTCGATAATATAAATTGTTAGTATTTTATTTTGTACTAATTTGTTTAATTTTTGTGTGTTTTGGCATTTTTGGTGAATAAAATTTTGTGAAGAAATTAGCTTAAAAAGTGTTAAATGCACCCTCGTTTTGGATAAAGGCACCCTTAAGAATTGATAAAGGCACCCATCGACTGGTTCAAGACACCCATTCTCCTCTCTTTCAAAATTCAAAAATCAGAGGGAATTTCGTTTCTCTTGTTGTGAAGAATTGTAACGAGTTTATGATACTATTCAAGGAGTTTTAAGTTAAGAAATTTTCTTGCCTTATTAAAAACAATTCTCGTACAACTTAAACTCATCAAATCAACTTAAATACATCTCGTGGAAAAAAACAGAATGGAAAGAAATATTCTCGAGTTTGGAAAATATTTTGTGAATTATTTTTCTCAAGTTCCGAATAGAGAAACAACATCGAGAAGATAATATTCTAAGTTTAGATAAGGAAACAAAGTTGAAGGATGTGATTAATATTTTTTTTAAGAGGAGAAAAAAATATCCGAGAGTATTTTGGCCGAGAGAAAGAAAAAGATTGACGAAGATATTATGAGATTTTTTCTTATCAAATTTAGAGGGTTTGGAAAGTTTTAAACAACAAAGGAAACAACATAAAGAAACAATATTCTCGAGTTGTTATAATTTGGTCGAAAATCAACGAAAAGGGAAAAGAATATATCACCGAGATTTTTGTATCTAGCGAGAATAAACCATTAAATGAGAGAAGAATTCGATTTAGTTAGTTGGGGGTGGGGGGGGGGGGGGGGGGGGTGTTGGCTTCTTCCAGATTGGAGAAAAGAAAGAAAAAAGCTTTCTGCAACTCAGCGTGAAGAAGGAGAAGAAGAAGAATATGACACACTTTTAAACTATCATTATAAACCAGGGTATTTACTTATAATTTTAATATCTTTAGTGATGGTCGGGAGAATAGTTCCTGCAACAGTTTGATCGATTAAGATAAGAGAGGTCCTTTTTCTTTCCACTGCACTAGAAAGTGGTCGTTAAATCATAAAAAATGTTTGTAATCATTTTTCAATTATTGACTATAATGGTTAATGATTTTTCTTCTATTCTTTTTCTTCATGAGTAGCTAAATTCTTTTCTAAGGTAGAAGAGGAAGTTATTTTTGATGTGTACTTTTATTATTTAATTTATTATACATATAAATTACTATCACTTTATTTGTGCTACTAAATTTTTAATAGTTTCTCTTCTAAATATGCTTGGATTTAATTGTTCTGAATAGTCTTTAGGCTGTTGATCTTTTATAAGCGAAGGAAACTATATATTTGCGAGACGACTTGAGTCGTAATAGCAATGTAGAACATTATACCTTCCAAGACATGAGATTGAGTTTGAAACTGTCTTGAGTATTTTTCAGAGAAATATGTTTGAGATGTTGAATTTAGAGTACCAATATCAAAAGTAGTGGAATCCAAAGCCCTAATTCACTTTCTAGTTAATTGTTTAATTTCTTTAGTTATCTTTTAATTAAATTCATAAATTTTATCCATAAAAATTATTTTAATTTTAAATACATAATTTGTATAATATGTAATTATAATATTATCAATCTTCGTGTGAACGACCCTTAATTGTCGCTTTTGTAGACGTTGTCCGATTAAGGCTATATGTTTTTAGCCTATCACCCATTTGTATCTCTGATCTACCATCAGCTTCTTTTGTTAGCTTCCGCTATTTCCAACTTTGATACTACTAGCTACAACTGAAAGCATCTTCTCCGGGTGTTCTAGGTCTTATCTATTGCTACCTTACTGACATCATCATTACAGTTTGGCGAGTGCGTACTCAAACCCTGAGCACATGCGTCTACTGCTTTCTCATAAGAGATTTTAGTACATCTAAATCCCAAGTTTGTATCAAGGACATTGCTTGGAGGAGACAAAGCTAAGTAACCATCTATTATTCTCAAATTAATTTTTGAGTATTTGACGTCTTACTGTCACCATCTAGTGCTTACTATGAAACATTAATGTTCAGTACTAAGAAGGAGACTTAATGTTGATGGTGGTTTTTTTAATGAGGGAAAAACTTGTAAATCTGCATTTGTTGTTGGTATATTGCCAGCAACCCTTTTGTCTTTGTCACTGGCTTCATGCCTTCAACCCAGCGACCGTTTTGAATCTGTAGCTGGCTTCATGCCATCAACCAAATATTATACATAAACACTATGCTAGCTAGTAAGTATGTTATAGATGACTTAGTTATAAATATTTATTCCCCAGATAGATTATTGAATTTATCTGTGTCTACTCCCATCCCAGTTACATGGATTTATCATAATATCTTTTCTAAATTAGAATTTGATACCTATGTGATCATCTCTCAACAGAGAAATAAATAAATGCAATCCAAAGTACGTCATGGCACTGGCAAGTCCATAGCTAGCACAGCGTCGTCTTGTCACGCTAGCGCTCCTGCTGGTGCTATCCTATATATGCTCCAACACTTGCACTCTTGTTAGCGCTAGCCTATGCTTTTAACTCTATTATTTTACGTGCAATACCAAATCTCCATGTTTCTCATATGCGCATCTCTCGATGTATGAGTTACCTCCTTGGTATATCTTGAGCCATAAATATTTGACAAACAACTTTCTTAGCTGAGATTATTCAAAAATACCTACAATGGTAATTCATTATCACTGAGTACACAGCTTACTCAAATTTCTGCGGCTAGCATCACTAGAGCTCGTCGCTTCATCGTTCACAAATTATTACATATAACTCATCGCTCACATCCTATTCATCAGAGCTCAACGTTCAGGTCATATTTATAACATTATCAGAACTCATCACTCAAATCATAACAATACAGTCTACTACTAGAATTACTATTTTCACTAGACTTGACACTGATCAGTCTCCTAAACCACTTAATGAACTGAGCAACTTGCCTCACTAATTTAGCAGGTTATTGTTCTAATTTAACCAAAATAGTAGTAATCCATGACTTCACTATTTTTCAGCGGGTCATCAAATATGTCAAATGGGGGGGGGGGGGGGGGGGGGTGTTCAATTGGGTATTGGTCTAGCGGTTTACAACAACGTGTGGTGTGGCAACACATCCATGAAGAGAAAGTAATGAGTCGTCAGACGGTTAAGAGCAGTTGAGAGGATGAGATAGTAGTGGTCGACAATATTGCTGACCTAGCGGATATGAATTCACTACAACCACCACGAGTATCACTTTTCCATCCCTTCTCAACTTCCACAACTTACGAAAAATGAATGTGTTTACAACAAGACTATAAATAGATGTTTTCATCTATTCAAACATGCAACACAGATCTATCTCATAAATATTGTCACATTTACAGTTAAAGATCTATCCTTCACCATAGTTCAACAACCACACAACGCAATTTTATCACGCGATGAATTCTCAACCTTTTCTGCCTCCCTCCCCTAATATCAACCCATCATCTCCACCTTTGTGATCGAAGCAAGATGTAAACGGTCATTTCTTGGTTTAGGCTCGTCTTGTACGATTTTGATTACTCAAACCTAAAGAAAGTACTATTACCGTATATTTTTTTATCCTGAAATAGCAAGCAAACAATAAAGTGGTATTATACCAACCTTTATCGATCTACACAAATGCAGATAAGCGTTATTAGTGAAATATGATAACAAAATGACACTCATAATCTTTTAAGTACATACATGACCATCTAATACATATACTCATATATGACCAATACTGAAAGCAGAGATGAATTTAAGCAAAAACGTGGTAGTGACGATCACATGAACTCACATTAATATACTGTATATCCTAGATACTAGATTCTGGGGTATCCATACTTTATCTTAGATATTTATCAAAACCTTTTTCTTTTCATTAAATGGGAATCAACATGTGTTGCGAGAAAAAAAACCTGGATTTTTATTAAATTATAAATCCCGAATATATATATATATATATATACGTAGAAAGATATAAAACAAGTAAAAGAAATTTCATTATATTTCTTATGGTAACGACTATATTGAGTTGAACCATCCGGTATACACAAATATAACCGTCTTATCTACCAAGACAAACTAACAAATACAAAGGTATATGTCAATGTTTGATCTCATGAAAACTCATAGGTGAAAAACAGAACCCATGAAAATTTTGGGTTTTGTTTCTACCAAAACATCGGGAAAAAAATGATCGATTACATATAAAAGAAAAAAAAACAAAAACTCTAAAATGCTTAGTGACTAGATCGTGCTGATAACATGCTATGAAACTAGAACATAGAAAAGAAGAAACATAAAGTAGAGAGAATAAGAAGGGGGAAATTCTATTAAATATATCTAGAATACAAGAGTTTAAGTCTATATCTCTATTTATATAGATAGAAGACTTGGTTCCCAAGATATGTAAATGACCAAGGTGTCAAACTCATCAAAAATATATTCCTTACTTATTATACTAACTAGTAGAATAAATATTAGCAGGTTTGTTCCTAAGGGAGCATTGAGTTAAAGTTGTCGGTATTTATGAAAATAAAAATAATGCAAAGATACGAAAAAAATATAAAAGAATGCGATATGAGGATGAGAATGATTGAGGAGTCTTTCTCCACTAGTGAACATGAATCAAGAAAAATCTTCTTCAAAATATGTTTACTAAAAACCCTACAAAAGTTATGAGTTTAACAAGTCCATTAGACTCCAAGGTCACTTCGTAGAATAAGTTATCTACTCGTTTCTAGAATAAGTTCTCTACTCGTTTCTAGCCAATCAAGCCACTTTGAATAAGCTCTCTAGTGTAACTTTATTGACTTGTACTTTCCGTGAGTCGGGTTGATCCTAACCACATGCTCGTAAGTTCGACACGTTAACTTAGGATTATGTTTTACATACGTTGATGCTTCACTACTTTTAATTAAATCACCATAACAATTACGGATTACGGGTCAATAATCTAGCATTAGAATTGCAAACAAGATATTCAGTTGGCCGTTTGAACACAGACAAACAATCCATAGTCGTAAGTAAAAGACAAACAATAAAACATTATTGAAAAAAAATATTAATTTGAATAAATCATATCACATAATTTCGCAATTATCCCTAATCAAATAAATATTTAGCTACACATAATGAAGTTCATAATAAAAGAGAAATAAACCTAAATAAAGAATACGAAACCCAAAACAGCTGCAGATGGTATTGGTAATGGTCCTGTACTGCTCAGCCTCACTGTTGCATTATGCGAAGTGTTGTTGTTGTAGCTTGTGAACTGATCTCGATGATGCTGTGGTGCAGACCGACAGGTGATGTATTGGTGATGGCTAAGGAGCTGGTAGTGATAACAAACTAGTGCAAAAGATGATTCTGTGAAGGTGGTGTAGTGTGGTCTGTGTAGGTTGGATAGTGGCTGTATAAGTTGGAGAGGAGCTCGGTAAGGGGGTATGATATCTGTGTTGTAGCTTCCCCTTCTTTTATAGCTTCTTTTCTTCATTAAATTCAAATCCAACACGAACTTCTATTTCCTAATTCTTCTCAAACACTAAAAGAAAATCTCTTATCTCCATCAACGCCAGTATTTCCAATTCTTCCCTGACTTGTCGGTCAAAACCAAAACAAAATCAACCGTGTTCTTTAAAACTTCTATAACAACTCTAATCTTTCTAAAACATGCCACAAAGTCCATGGCAACAAATTCAGGCAGCTTACCTATTTCAATGCTCAAGACATAACCCATAAAATCAACCCAAACCCCACGAGTTCAAACTCCTTCTGTCTTGTTCTTTCTATGCTCAAATATCCACCAGAACCATTGGAAAGCTTGGAGCATTAAAACTGGTTGTGGCTTAATCTTGACACTGGGAAGTTGTTCAGGCTTTTTAACAAACACCTCTTGTGTGTGTTGAAGATTGATGATGGATAAATCTATGTCAGTATTAGACTTCTCCCTTATTTTGTTCTTGTTCTCTGTCAGATTGCAATTCACACAATAACCCATTCAACAAACCATTCATAAACATTCATTCAAACAACGAACCCATGTCATTTTTTTTATGAAGAGAATGAATCTTTTTACCGAAGGATCAGAAAAAAATCGGTACACAGAAGAAATCCATTATAGACACTAATACAATTAGATCCGTTTTTCATAGACAAACTTGGGATTTGCGGTCCCAAGGACGTAGTTATCCGATCAAAAGACTCAACTATCATATAACTATTGTATTGAAAGATATATCTAAGATCAATACTATTTGGTTAAGAAAAACGGGATATGTATATATAGATAAATATACGGATGTATTCACGGCAGTCAAAGCAATTTCATGGCATTCACTCCCTTCTGCCATTTCCATCTCAACTGCAAAAATATGCCCTAACTCTTCTTCTATTAAACATTAACCACAATCACCGAAACACATTTTCTCTGTGAACTGAATCTTCTCCTCTTTCTTCAATTTCTCGATGCTAATTAAATACCATACTATTGCCAAACCCATTTCTCCGTTTCTTGCGTAATTTGAATTAAAAACCAAAACCATCTTCTATGGCTTCACAGCAACACACCCCATCTCTAATTCACCTCATCAGTAACCATTCGTTCAACTGACATTGAGTAAGCAACTACATCTTCTTCTTCTTCTTCTTCATTCTCGCTGGCAAAACCAAAACCACAACTCACTTCTTCCCATATCATCTCGGTGATAAACTCTCACCATTCTCTGCAACCCATACTCTGAAACCATCTGCACTTCTTCGAGCCTTAAACTCGTGGTCTAGCCGGCGGCATACTTTGGTTAAGCTGGTCGCAAGAAAAATATGGTATACTTTCTACATAAACCCAAGTTTCATTTCTATACTAGCACACACGTTTTTTGCCATTTTGATGATATCCACACACGATTTTGTAGTCCATTTCTTCACCAGGCCAATGTACAAGCTTTATAATGTTGAGCCTATTAACTTCAAACGGCACCACCAGTCCACTGAGCCCACAATAGCTTATTATCGAGACTAACGAGATTTGATAATTCCCGATACGACCCATTTCGATTCTTTTCTTTCTCATGACTCCAGAGTACCTATAAAATAGCAAACAAGTGTAATATACACTAATTTACGAGAGAAATAGCAAAGAAGGAGAACCAATTAATAATAAAAGTGTTTTAGACACCTATCAGTAAACCCTAAACTTAGAAACAGTAGCATCTTAGTAATAAAACTTTAGGTTTACAACACAAATGAAGTTAGGCAAGGAAGCTGAGGAGGTACTAACTAGTGAGATTGATTGAAAGCAGTAAATGGTTTTCACTACTTAACAAAGAATATTACAAGAGTATTAATACTCAATTATAATTGTAAGAGTTACATGAGGTAATATCAAATAAAAGGAGGTGAAGAACCGATTATTATTTGTTATCGAAACTTAAAAATGAATTATACCTGACAGTTATGAACCGATAAGGACTCCAAAACAAATCCAAATCAAACTTTAAATCCCGTGAAAATCCCAAACAGAGAAGGTTTCTTTTTCCGGCTCCAAATTTGATTTTTCACCCATTTCCCCGGCGTGAATCTCTTGTAAATGTGTGCGTAGACCTAGGTTGATTAATTCTTCATATATCCAACTCAAACAACCCTTTAAATCCCATGAAAATAGGACCCGAAAAAAATCAGAATTTCTTTACGTGTGAAACATGTATTCCCGCCAAATTCGGTGTGAACAACTATCTGGGTGCCTTTAGTAATTTGGTGGGTGCCTTTAGTAATTTTCATGGGGGTGCCTTTATCACTTTTTGAGCCGATTTTTCCACAAATATTTATTTCTCGAAAATACCTACAAAGACATAAAAACCCATAATAAGTACAAAATCGACCACTATCAAAATAGAAAATCGAGCGCAATTTCGACACAAAAATGTGTCTATTAGTGAAGAATCGATTATTATTTGTTATCGAAACTTAAAAATGAATTATACCTGACAGTTATGACAAGTAACAGTCTACACACATATACAAGATAAATGCATCCTATAGTACATAAAATAAAGAGCTACAAAAACATCCCCTCTCAAGCCTAAGTGAATGTACCAATTTGAGTTTGTCCTTCAGGAAACTAAACCTTGGAGCAGAGAGATTTTTGGTAAAAATGTCATCATCTTGATAGAGAATTGATACATTAACTCCCTATAATATTTTAGATTTTACCAAGTCTCTTACAAAGTGATAATCAATATGCAAACGTTTCATTTTGCTACGGATCACTGGATTGGAAGAGAGAAAGCTATATAACCTTTATTATCACAATCAATCCCAGGTGTAGTTAGCAAGAAGACATGAATATCCTTAAAAACCTGACACAACCATAACACCTATGTAGCATATAAGACAAAGTTTTATATTTTGTTTCAGTTGAACTTCTAGAAACTGTTGTTGTTATTTAGAAGGCCAAGAAATATAATTGTCTCTAAAAAAGACACAACAAGCACTTGTAGATCTTCTGTTAGTTGCCAGTCCATTCAGCATCATTAAAACCTTTTAAAGATATATCTCAAAACTAACTTTGCAGCAGCGTAGATGGAGAATTTTTTACAAAGGCTAGAATTGTAAAATCGCCCTTCTGCCTAGTTGAAGGAACATAAAAGTATCAACGCATATTTATGTACACATTTCTGACTTCACATCAGAACACGAAATACTGTATTTCTGCTTATATTCCACAAGATATTAAAGAATACAGTCTCTACAACTAGCTACATGTGTTCTATATTGATCTTGTAGTCTAAATAAAAAGTATCAAGATCCTAGATTGGTTGTCCACAAGTATAGAGAAACTTGATTCTTCTCTAAACAACTACAAACATTCTAAACCGGCTTCACATCCTCTTCAATACTCATAACATTTATGCCATATCGAACTAGTCTCAAGTCGCATAAATTTCACGGCTGAATTCTTTGAACTTGCCTCGAATGCGCATCGATGTTCCAGAAACATCTATCAAATGCGGGAATAACTAATACTTAAACCTCAAAATACACTCTATCTTAATGCTTAATTTGCAACGAACCCTTCTCAAATTGCTATTCTGAGCTCAAACATGCTACTTTAGCACTTTACTTAAAGATAAGCCACGAATTATGCACCACTCCTTTTGGACACGCCACAATCAAGAAGCAATACCTAAAAAGACGCATTGAGCCTCTGATCTAGGATAAGTCTAGCCTTCTCCTATCAGCGCCAAGATAGCACTAGATATTTGGCTTAACACCACATTGACACTAGTTAACCACCTTAGCGCTAAAAGCGCTAACTTTCCTGGCACTAACCCTAGCGCTTGAGTGCCAACTAACCTAACATGGTCTTAGCTAGCATATCTTTGCCTGATATGGCCTTAGATAGCGTGTCACTACCTTAGCAACTTAACACTAGTACTAAAAGTGATAACCCTAACCCTAGCGCCAAAGACGCAAACTCCCTTTGGTCATGCGCCAACTGCCTAGCGCGTCCCTACCTTGGACGCAGCGTCCCAAGGTTAGCACCAACAACCTGATGTATCCTTTGTGTTGATGCGCCCCTATGTCCTAGTGTTGATGCGTCCCTTGGCACCCTAGCCTGATGCGTACCTGGAGCCTAGCACGTCCCTACCACTTGATGCGTCCTTAAGCACCAGCAACATTGGCCTGAAGCGTCTCCGAGGACGCGTCACAGTTGATGCGCCTATGGCCTGGCGCATCCCAAGAGTGGAGCGTCTCTAGATGATGCGTCCCATGCTCAGCGTTGAAGCGCCCCTAGCTCCTAGTGTTGATGCGTCCCTGGAACCTAGCGTCGATGCATCCCTAGCTCCTAGCGCGTCCTAGTATCCTTCATGACTTAAATCCCTAGACAATACGTCTCTAACTCTGGCATGTCCTTAACCTAGAAATTTAGCACAAGCGCATTAGATGGCACTTTAATGCTAACTATACTACCTAATTGAAGTACTAACCTCGAACCTTCTTGATACTAGCTTCCTATCCCTAGTATAATTAACATTTACTAGAAGATATGTATATTGGTCTTGTTCCTGGGACGTTAGCACATTAGCTTTTTATACTGAAAGATCTAACATATTACTATTTGTGCTAAGTATCTAGTACCATCTTTCCTACCTACTTCCCTCAAATATATGTCTTTCTTCTCAATATTGGTCCCATACCAAATCTTATATGAATTTCTAACATGTCTTCTTGTTTAAGAAGTCCTCTACAATATTTGGCCTTAAATGCTTCCCAAGCAAGCACATGACTACCGAACTTCCCAGACTCGACATTAACCAGTATGATTATCAATCCAGTGAGTTACGCAACTTTCCTCACTGACTTAGCAGGTTATTTGACTTGACTTGACTCAATCAAAATAATAGTGGCTTATGACTCCACTACTTCCACGAGATATAAAAGATAACACATGGGGAGATTCTCATTGGCGTATTGGTCTGGCGGTCTAAGAAAATCATCTATGGTGACAGCATATCCACAAATAAAAAGGTAACAAGTAGTGGGACAGTTGCAGAACAGTTGAGAGGATGAGGAGTAGTGGTAAGATAGGTCTTCCTCACTTTTCGGATACGATCCTATTACAATATCTACAATCATTACTTCTCCACCTCTCCCTAACTTTTACTACTTATGAGAAATCAATGTGTCTCCTTTGAAATATAAATAAATGGTTCTCATCTATTAGAAATAAGAATAAGACAACAAGTCAGAAGAAACTAAACATACAGAAATAATGATTCATCTCAGAGATAATCCTTTATCATTCACACATTACTCATCACACCGATATTTCTCAACCTTCTTTGGTTCCTCCCCTAAGACCTACCCAATCTTCTCCACCTTTGTGATTGAAGCAGGGCGTGAATGGCCGTTTCTTGGTTTAGGCTTGTCATGTTCGATTTTGATCTCTCGAACCTACTTGAAAGTACGATTTTACCGTACATTTGTTTTCACCCTAAAACTAGCAGTCAAATGAGTTATTTTAGGAGACTACATATGCTGAAAAATCTGATTGACTGCAAAAGAGATTTTAAATATTGCCCAAGTGAGGTACTGGAGAGAGCCAAAAATGACTAGTTATTTTTGGGTGAAAAAATATATATTGTGAAAGTACTTTTTAGGTTCGAGATATCAAAATCCTAATAAGGCGGGCCTAAACCAAGAAATGGTCGTTCACATCTTGTTTCAGTCACAAAGGTAGAGATAATGGGTTGATCTTAGGGTACTGAAGCAGAAAAGGTTGACAAATCATTGTGATAATTTTTGCAGTGTGGAGTTGTTGAACTATGATGTGAAGGCTAGACTTGTTAATGGAATTTTGATTATGATATGAACGATCTACCTTTTTTTTAGATGAAGTCATCTATTTATAGTTGTAGTGAACACACACTGATTCCCCGTAAGACCTGGGTAGTTATGAAGGAGCGGATAGGTAGATATTGTGGAGATAATGATGAATTCATGTCCATCACGTCTTGGAAACTTCTGGAAACATACGGCTACTACTTCCTCACTCTCCTAAATTCTTTCAGCTAATCCCACTACTTTTTCCCTTCTCATCATTGATGTATTTCCATATTGCACGTTGATGTAAACCTCCAGACTAATACCCTAATGAGAATTCCCCCAAGTGACATATTTGTTATCTTGTAGAAAATAGTAAAGTCATGGACTACTACTATTTTGGGTTCAGTCAGGACAATAACCTGCTAAATTAGTGAGGCAAGTTGATCTGTTCACTAAATGGTTAATCAGAATCATCAGTGACAAGCCTAGTAAAACTAGTAAGTCTAGTAGTGACTTAAATTTCAGTAAGCCTAAGAATAGACTATATTGATATTATTTGACCGTTGAGCTCTGATGATAGGTTCTGAGTGGTGAAGTGTGAACGATGAGCTCTGGATATGCCAGTTGCGGGTATTTGAGTAAGTTGGGTACTAAATATTTGAATTACATATTTTAAGTGGTCTCAGTTGATAGGCCACTTGTTGAGTATATGTGACCCAGGGCATCAAGTAGGTAGCTTATACTTGAGACCCGTATGATCATGATGAAGAATTTCGTATTGCACCAAGAGTAAAAGGTACTAGTCAATACTAGTGGTAAACAAAATAAGATCATTATCCTTTAGGTAGTGACAACAAGGGAAGTACAATAGTGGTGTTATGCCAGCTCTCATTAGGCTAGCATTAGGAATTGACGATGGCATTAGGACAACATCATAGAGTAGGATGGCACCAGCATTAGGCTGGCACCGTGTAATGGGATAATGCCAACACTAGGATGGCGTTGTAGATTAGGTCGTGTTAGAGGCTTTACCAGCATTAGGCTGGCGCCATGTTAATAAGCTTAGCACCAGCATTAGGCCAGCGCCGTGAATATTTTTAGTTGAACGCCACCGCCGTGAATGTTTAGTTGGTGCTAGCATTAGGAAAGCACCATGAAAGTTTAGTTGGCGCTGGCATTAGGCCAATCGTAGAATATTTTTTTTTGGCATGACTAGTGCCGAGATTTGAGGTTGGAAGATATAATTAGCGCTGGAGGCAACTTGAGATGCTGGTAGCCTTGGACACAGCTGAGGCACCTCGGGCACAACTTAGGCGCTGGCATCTTTAGACCCACGGAGGCATCTCGTGGTGATAGCGTCTTTAAACATCAAGTTGATGTTGTATCTTGACTATGTTGTAAAAGATATTCTCGTGATTCTCAATACTATTTTGTGTATTACTTGAGAGACAAACACATATAAAATTTAAATTCCTGATTTAGGAGAAATATCATACTACATTCACAAGATTCATCTGAGAATAGCTACAAATAAACTTAGGAATTAGTATATGGATGTTTTAGGGTGAAAAAAATGTACATTGTACTTCCAAGTAGGTTCGAGAGATCAATCTCGAACATAACAAGCCTAAACCAAGAAATGGGCGTTCACGTCCTGCTTCGATTACAAAGTTGGAAAGGATTATAATAGGTCTTATTGATAATTGTCAGTATTTTGGGAGGTTCTAGAAAGATCCAGAACCCACTATAGATTGTTATTCTAGGGAAACTTTAAGTTTCCTAGTTTATGTTGATTTATATATTAAGATAAGTTTCCTAATTAATATTAAGTTTCCTAGTTGTTTAGGGTTTTCTTTCTAAGAAGACTAATACTTGGGAATCAAGTTTATGACCACTATATAAGGAGGCTTATATGGTGATAGTTAGATATGGTTTTCTATATGCTTTTCTAGAGAGAGTTAGAGAATACAATGTAGTTCTCTAAGTTTTTGAGGGATTCCATCCCACCTTTTGGGGTGGAGTTTTAGTGTGAATAGAAGATCACATGTTCATTGATGGTGCAGGATACATCGTTAGTGTTGGAAGAGACGTCGTTTATACGGAGATAGTCTTGTTATGTGAGATAAGTATTATCTTATTTGGTTATACATTATTCGGTAATTTATGAAGCGTTTTGTTCATGAGAGTTATTTTAGGGTTTATGATCAACATAATGTTCGATCATAGTTGATTGATTCGTCAATGATTGAGTATGTAGTTCTCTATTAGTAGTTTTATAATAAATAAAAAGTCGTAGATGTTTGTGGACGTAGGCATATTGTCGAACCACGTTAAATCTTATGTGCTTTACTTAGTGCTTTGCTTGTGTTTGCATCTTGTTATTTTTCATTCTACGTCGTCTAGTGGAATTATATCTGAGGTTTTAATTCCCAAAAAGTAGTATGATGAGCGTGGAGAGGATCGGAGAAGTGGGGATGTTTCGGTTTTCCGTGGGAAGCATAATTTTTTGGTTATGAAGGATTTGATGTTTTCAAGTATTCAAGTATTCAAGTATTCAAGTATTCAAGTATGAAGGATTTGAAGTTATCAAATATTCGAAGATGCATAAATTGATCTTATCAAGCATTCGAGTTCGAAGGGTTTGATGTTTTCAATTTTGGTATGAAGCATGTTAAAGCTTTTGGGAAGAATGGTATTATTTGAGATTGTCCGCATTCGTTATGGTGGTGCTCCACATCGAAGGATTTGAAATTATACTTCTTGAAGCACATAACCCTATGTATTCCGCATAGCTCCAAGTAAGTATTCGTGTAACCATAATTTGGTTAGTTCATTATGCTCTTTACTTCGTTTTGTATGAGGCTCTTGTGGACTATTTTGAAGACCAAGTTGGTTTTTGTTTAGTTGTGTTTGCTAGGAAAATCATGTTTTGATTAAGCAAGAGTGTTTTGGTTGAGATACAAGCTTCTGTTTGTATGTTGGTTGAAGTAAATGCGAGTATTTTGTAGTATGTCGAATTCTTATATTGTTCTTGTACAAAGGGTACGAGTTTGATATCGACCGTTATCAGTTGGATCATGTTATTCTTGATCTTTTGACTTAAAAAGTTAAGGGATCTGAAGTGTAAGTTAGACTTGAAGATTATTGTGGCTTCAATTGCATAAGGCAGTGAAGATTTGGTTCCAGTTTCGAAGATTTTGATTTCATTTGGCATACTTGTTACGTATGGTTACAAGTAAACTGAAGTGGTGATTATTTGATGAAACGTGGTATTTTTAAGGAGATTTCAGTTGTGGTGGAGATATGGTTTCTTATTCTTCAATGAGAAACAATTTTGTCAACACAAGTTATGGCATATGCATCTTGGGCATGTATATGATTGAGAAAGGGTTATTTACTTGGTAAAACTTGTAAGTTTATAATTTTATGAGCGTTGTAGCTTCGAAGGGAGTATTCCTTTGGAGAGCGATGTGGTTCAAGTTTTAGTATCATTATACTTCATATATATGATACATTTAGTAACATCCATTTGGATGTTTAGGATATCTCTCTTCCTGATTCTGAGAAGCTGGTTAGATTGTGACCTTTGTTTCGATGGTTTTTTGGTGGAGGATATTAATTTGTCACAACCTATTGATTTGAGGTTGTTGGTTTAATTTGGAAGTTTGGTATGTTAGATTTTGGAGCTCCTAGTTCGTTTATTCAAAAGCTAGTGATCTGTGGAGCTTGACATGTTTGTTTTCTTCTTATCTCGTTACTTATTTCGGGATATGCTCATGGAAAAGAGCAAGTTAATGTTCTGTTTCTTTAAGAATGAATTGAGTTTGGAGTTTTGAGATGAAGAAGTTTTGGTTCTGCTAAGAAAACACTTAGGCAGAAAATTGGATGAGATTTGTTGACTTTGGTCATTTGGGGGTTAAGTTGTCACTTAATCCTGTTTGCTCGTCATTGAGGTCCTTTTGGGTGATGAGGTGATGGTCGTGGTTTGAAGATTGACTCAGATTTACGGAATCTTTAACATGGTGGAGATTTGTTGAAACATCGACAAGGTGGAGATTGTTGATAATTGTTGGTGTTTTGGGAGATTTTGGAAAGATCTGAAACCCAATAGAGATTATTATTCTATGGAAACCTTAAGTTTCCTAGTTTATGTCGATTTTTATATTAAGATAAGTTTCCTAATTAATATTAGGTTTCCTAGTTATTTAGAGTTTCCTTTTCCAAGGAGACTAATACTTGGGAATCAAGTTTATGACCACTATATAAGAAGGCTTATATGGTGATAGTTAGATATGGTTTTTATATGCTTTTCTAGAGAGAGTTAGAGAATACAATGTAGTTATCTAAGTTTTTTAGGGATTCCATTCCACCTTTTGGGGTGGAGTTTTAGTGTGAAGAGAAGATCACCTTGTTCGTTGATGGTGCAAGATACATCGTTGGTATTGGAAGAGAAATCGTTTAGAAAGAGATAATCTCGTTATGTGAGATAAGTATTATCTTATTTGGTTAGACATTATTCAGTAATTTGTGGAGCGTTTTGTTCATGAGAGTTATTTTAGGGTTTATGATCAGCATAATGTTCGATCATAGTTGATTGATTCGTCAATGATTGAGTATGTAGTTCTCTATTAGTAGTTCTATAATAAATAAGAAGTCGTAGATGTTTGTGGACATAGGCATATTGCCGAACCACATTAAATCTTATGTGCTTTAGTTAGTGCTTTGTTTGTGTTTGTTTCCTGTTATGTTTCATTCTATGTCGATCCGAAGATTTAGTGTCTAGTGGAATTATTTCTAAGGTCTTAATTCCGAATAGGTCTTAGGAGAGGGAAACAAATAAGTCGTGGAAGTTAGAGAGAGGTGGAGAAGTGATAATTGTGGAGATTGTAATGGGGTGGTGTCCGGATTGTGAGGAAGACCTTTCTGACCACTACTCCTCATCCTCTCAACTGGTCTGTAATCGTCCACTACTTGTTACCTTCTTGTTCGTTGATATGGTGCCACCATACACGATTGTGTTAGACCGCCATACCAATACGCCAATGAGAATCTCCCCATGAGTTGTATTTTATATCTCGTGGAAGTAGTGGAGTCATAAGCCACTATTGTTTTGATTGAGTCAAGTCAAGTCAAATAACCTGCTAAGTCAGTGAGACAAGTTGCGTAACTCATAAGATTGATAATCATACTGATTAATGTCGAGTCTGTGAAGTTCGGTAGTCATGTACTTGCTTGGGAGTAACAAGGCACACTTGATGGCTAAGGATTAGTTTAGAAGTGACTTAGCATAAGTCTGAGAGGCATTTGAGGCCAAATGTTATAAAGGGCTTCTTAAGCAAGGAGACCTACTAGAATTTGTATAAGATTTGATATTGAAGCAATATTGAAAAGAAAAGTGTATTTATGAGGGAAGTAGCTAGCAAATCTAGTACTATCTACTTAGTGCAAACAGTAATGTGTTAGCTCTTTCAGTATAAAAGGTTAATGTGCTAACGCTCCAAGAGCAAGGCCAATATGCATGGCTTTGTAAATGTTAATTGTACTAGGGCTAGGAATCTAATGTCAATGAGGTTTGAAGTTATCACCTCAATTTGATAGTATAATTATCATTAGAGTGTTAGCATCAATGCGCTTGTAGCTAAGTCGCTAAGTATGGTTGCACTAGGTCAAGGGCGTATTAACTAGGGATGTGCCGGATCTAGGGACGTGCCAAAGTTTGGGATAGAGACGCATCAGGATGGTGGGACATGATAGGCTGCTCGCAAGGACGCGCTAGGCATAGCTAGGGACGCATTAACATTTTGAAGCGTTAGGTAAAAAGACGTGCTAGTTAGAAGCGTATTGGAGCATGTGACGTACTAGATAGTAGCTAGTCATAAGAGGCGCTCTCGAGGATGCGCTCGCTAAGGTAGAGTTGGCGCTTTTGGCGCTTGGGTTGAGTTAGCACTTTTAATGCTAAGGCTATGGTGTTAAGGTAGTGATGTGCTAGCTAAGGCCTCATTATGCCAAGATGTACTAGATAAGACCATGTTAGGTTAGTTGGCGCTTTTCAGGTGTTGGGGTTAGCGTCAGGAAAGTTAGCGCTTTTAGCGCTAAGGTGGCTAACTACTGCCAACGTGGTGCTAAGCCAAATAGCTAGTGCTAACTTGGCACCGATAGGAGAAAAGGCTAGGGTTAGCCTAGTTCAGAGGTTCAATGCCTTTTATATATCATTGCTTCTTGGTTGTGGCGCACCCAAGATGAGTAGTGCATTATTTGTTGCTTGTATTTTAGCAAAGTGCTATAATAACATATTTAAGCTCATAGGAGCAATTTGAGAAGCATTCATTGCAAATGAAGCATTAAGCTAGAATGTATTTTAGGTTTTAAGCATTAGCTATTCCCAAATTTGATATATGTTGCTGGAACATCGATGCGCATTCAAGACAAGTTCAAGGGATTCAATCGTGGAATTTATGCGATTTGAGACTAGTTCGATATGACATGAATATTATGAGTAGTGAGAAGGATGCAAGGCCAGATTAGAATGTTTAAATAGGAGTTATACTCTTAATTTACTTGCAAAATAAAATCAGAGATACAATATTTTATGTTTTGCTATAGAGTTAAGCATATGCGCATAAATATACGCATATCTTTTTTATACTCCTGCTGCTTGGCAGAGGGAAATTTTATAATTCTAGACTTGTCAAAAACTCATCATCTACATTAAGTACCTACTTATTGAGGAATAGTAATGTTGCGCATTATGCATTAGATGGTGACAATATGCTTTCAATAATCATATATGCATAATTTAAATTTTAAGAGTAGAAGAAGATATACTTAGCTTCTTGGATATTGAGATATGTACCCCTTAGTGTGAAACTTGGTTGGGGATAGTAGGAGCCCTCAGAAAGTGTGGGAATTTGATCTTGAGTAAGCGTAACAGCCGGCCAACCCAAAAAGGTAAGTGTCTTCTTTTTTCCCTATTTCTTAACATCAATATGGCTTTTTCCTTGCAAACCATAGTGTTTTTTTTTTGTCATACAATAATTAGAATCTTTTTTTTTTTTTTTTTAAATCCATCAACTTTAAGAAAACTAGGGTTTCAATCCTCTTTTGATATAAAAGAACTTGAATACATTGCAGATGACTAATGAGTGTGATAAAGATGTTGGCACATCTTCTGTTCAGAATAGAAAAGAAATTTCTGATATTGTATTTCTTGAGAGCGTACCTCATATTCGTGATAAGTTTCAAGAGTATATATCAGAAGAGCTTGTTATACCTTCTGGTTTTATTGGTAACTTTATCCCCAACTCTGAGAAGCATGTTGTCCCTCAGAGTGTTGTTCCTAAGGCTGTCCTAAGACTTTGTTTGGAGAGAGGAGATTATGTATCTTCTTATATCGAGTTAGAGAAACACCAAGTCCCCATGAAAAAGTGGGTGAGCTGGTGCAAAGTGATATTGAGTGACCCTTCGGTGGTTAAGGTTTTGAAATATGCTGGAATATTTCATGTTGTAAGAATGTCTAATCATCTGCAGGTCTTCAAGGATGTTGACGGTCTTTTAACCTTTGATTCACATTGGTGTGAACCAAATGCTATATGTGCCTAGGGGAACTAACAATTACTCTGGAGGATGTAGTTAGTTTGTCGTAGCTTCCGATTTCTAGGACTCTTTTTGTCAAAAATTCTGCTAAGGAGAAGCAAATGATCACAACTATGGAGAGGAAGATAAAATAAATCCAACGGGGTAGGGGTCGAAATGGTGCATACTAGGTGAAGTGGATCGATTATTGGTGTAATAGAAAAGCCGGTGCGGATGATCCCTCTCTTAGTGACCCTTTGACTATTGCGGCGTTTCTGACACTTTGGTTATCTAGAGATGTATTTGAAGACTTCCCCATTGGCAACTTGAAGCTCTCAGTTGTTCCTCTAGCAGTAGCACTTGCTGATGGTGAATGTCTCCCTCTTGGTAAATTGTTTCTTGGTTCTTTGTATTCTCACTTAGATTCATTGGCTCGCGACATGAAAACTTATATCGGGTTCATGAAAATTGATTCTTGCATTCATACCACGTTTCCCCAAGCATGGTTATGGGCGCACTTCCCAAAATATGTTCCTTTGTCGAAGCCTCTAAACTTGTAGGGAGTCTTTGAATATACAAGGACATGTCGTTGGTATAGTAGAAGTATTACCTCTATAGATTCAAATTATTTGATAGATGTCCAAAGAGAGGTGAACTTCAGGCCTTGGGATTCTGATCACGGGCATATACTTTCATAAACTACTTTTGCTGGAGAGGTAGAGGGGGTTCTCTGGTCAAGTTCAAAGAGGCAAGCTAACGCCTTTTCTCCGTGAAATAATATATTTATGAACAGCTCTACTACAAGTTATCCTTACTCTTTGTTCAGAAGGTTATTAGTGCAAGCATACAACATCGATCGTGCGGCTTATCAAATAAGTTTTGACTAAGAAGTACCTCGTAGTCACAGTGTAGCTCCATCCAGAACTGAAGAAGAATTTAGATGTCTATCTTGCTGAGGGAATAAGCATTCCCATCTTTATTCGGGGTAGGAACCCTCGGATATCAGTTATGTATGCGCACTTCTGGAATGATTAGAGGAGACGTTTCAGAGAAATCCTCTCAGGATTTCCGATAATGAGTGGTGCCCCTTCCAAAACGAACAAGGCTTTAAGTCCCAACTTACAGTGTTCTTCTAAGGCCAAGCGGAAGCTAATTGTTGATGTGGCTCAGGAGGTAACAATCCTTTCTCTGACTTCTTAATTCTAGAATCATGACTATTATGATTTTTATCTTTTATTCTTTCCGTTAGACTCGTGTCGTTCATCATCGCGTAGACGTTGCTTCTGTTGCATCCAATAATCCATGTCCTTTGAGGAAAGGGCCAATGATGATTCTTCCTGGAAGTAAGACTGGTCCTCGCAAGAACGTAAGTATTCCACTTATCATCCTCAATACTCGTGAATTTTCAAATCATAATGTATTTTCTCATCTTGGTGTAGCATGTGAGCACAAGTGTTTGCATTGACTCTATTGACTCTCTTGAGGATTTGGGAGACACCATCAGCATGGAAGAAGGGCATGAGTCTGGGAAAGAGGAGCTTGAAGAAACATCTCGTACAGAAGAAATTCGTGAAGATCCTGAATCTGATATTATTGATGATGAAGTAAGCAATGAAGGTAAAACGGTGTTGGACTCTTCCGCAAACTTGGATCCTCCTCAAGTAAGTTTTAACCTCCTTGTAATAGTAATAAGCCATGTAAACCCCTTTGAATTTCTCATATGAGTATAACTATGCTTGAAATTGCAAAGTATTCATAAATTTCCATCAACAGAAAATTTCAAGTGAAAATTGCTTCTGAGGTATTTTTTGTAAAATGTCTTATGATTATTCCAACTCACATAATCCATTGAAATAACACTTTGTAATGAATATACATTATGTTTATTAGTATGTATAACAAGTTTTATAGTTCATGCTCAAGATTTTTTTTGTTTGAGATGTTCTAACTCAATTTTCCAATATCCTCTCTACTTTTAGGAGGGAGAATGATCAAAATCAGATAGATGGGATCGCTAGTGAGGGAGCAAGAGTTACCGTTGATCCCAATGTAGATAATTCCCTCTCCCATACTGAAAATCATGAGAAGACCTCTTCTTGCATGCTTGTTGAGGGTAGTGCTTCCACTGAATATCTTAGTGCATGCATTGATGTTGACTTTGGCTCGAGCAGGACTCTTCCTGGGTACTTGTGTGTTGGGGGTTTTGCTGTTTTATCCACTTATGCTGAGTTATATACAAGAATATGGAAGAAGTTAGATACTTCCATAAACTACAGAGATTTAGAACGAGACATGTCCAGTTTGTTTCCCATCGTACAAGAGATGATCTCACTCCCTCAAAATGAAGTTTCCAATACAGTTTTCAAGGAGTGGGAGGAAGCTGTAAGTAATGCCAAGAATTCTGGTCTGAACATCAGATGGGTTCGTCATCGTCTGGGAGCCATACGAGAGTATTTTGCTGAGGTAGAAGAACTTGCTAATCTGGAGGCAAGATTAGAAAAAAAGTTGAAATACTTTCCCAGGAATTGGATATTGCGATGGAGACTCTTGGAAGGATGGAGAAGGAGTATTGTGTATGGAATGAGCCGTCTTTCAAGGATTTTTTTCTAGTTTTATGGTTTCATGATGCACCTTTATGATTTTCTTTTAGAATTTTGAGTAGGTAGATTTTGACAAGTTATTTGTGGAGAGAGATAGACTCTTTCAATATTTTTGAAATGGATAAAGATATTTAACTGATTAATAAACTTGAAAACCTAACTATGAATGCAGAAATATTGCACTCATTTCAGAGGAAATATAAATATTGCACAAGAATAGGGAAATATTTGAATTAAACTAGTGAAGCACTCAGGATTTGCAAGCTTCGAGCCACTTGCCATGAATCACTACTCCTTCTGGCTTGTCACGATTTGTAATCTTATAGTGACCACCTAATAAAGTCTCAGTAATTATGTAAGGTTCTTCGTCGATAGTTATAGGAACTGATCCGAGAAGATGTGCCCTCTTAGTAATTTTCAGAACCGTGTCTTCAATTCGAAAAGGTCCAGATTTCATCATCTCGCCTGGGAGGTCTTCCCTTTGGAAGGCCAAGGGTTGTTGATGGCGTTTCTTCTCATCATTAAAAGCAACTTGACTCGTAAGTGAACCATGAATTTTCCCATTCTTAGAAAAAACAATTTTCAACCATTTGATAAAATATTGAAATGAATCGGCTTCCCATTCACATCTTCTAATCATGACATAATTATTTTCCCCCTGGATTCTGACAGGACATGGGAATCATTGATTGCAAAGGAGATTGAGAAGTGGGACTTACTTGGTCAAGTTTGAGAGTCTGAGCTGGACCTTCAAGCCTTGTGGGGAGTCCCCAGCCACATTCCTTATCATTCGTGTCGATCATGTTCTTCGAGGGAGACTTGACTTGGGAGTAGGTTCCTTACACAAAGAATAAGTGCTTGCAAGTATGACATGATTCAGGGTAGCAAAAACGTCTTTACATTGTCCTTTCAAGAGATAGAGAATGTAGCACCCGTAATTTTCGCATGACGCTTACTTAGGGATGCGTCATGGCATGGGATGAAGCTTCATCTTAAGCTTATAAAGCTTACTCAGATATGCATTAGGGTGTGGATGCCTTAACCTCGAATTATAGTGTTAAGGCCCTATTACGCGTGATGCATGATTGAGGATGCATCACTGAGCCAATGTGGCGTACCGAGAATGTATTATAGTGCTAAGGCACTATTATGACGTGATGTATGATTGAGAATGCATCACTGAGCCAATGTGGCGTACCGAGAATGCATTATAGTGCTAATGCACTATTATGCCGTGATGTATGATTCAATGCATCATTGAGCCAATGTTGCGTAAGTGAGAGATAGTGCTAATGCACTATTATGACGTGATGCATGATTCAATGCATCACTGAGACAATGTTGCATGCCGAGAATGCATCACTAGAAAGTGCAGTAGATGAACGTCACATATCCTCCTTATATCCACTTGTATAAATGTAATAAAACATATATAGGGAGGAGGTGTTGGCTGGGAATCGATGATGCTCAGCTATGCTAACCAAGAAGCAAAATAGCCTTAGCTACGCCAACCGGTTAGCAGATTATCCTAGAGGCGCCAACCAGTTAGCGGATTAGCCTAGAGGCGCCAATCAGTTAGCGGATTTGTCTAGGGGGTGCCAACCAGTTAGTGGATTTGCCTAGGGGGCGCCAACCAGTTGGCGTTTTTGCCTAAGGTGCAGTCGATGGATGTCACTTCCCTTTCTTATATTTATTAGTAAAAATGCGAATAAAACATATATATGGAGGGAGCTTTGCTTGAATGTGCATGAGCGGTAATGTACATATAAATGATATGTGGCCTATACGTTGGAGCATACTTGATGTATAAGCATCAATATGCTTATAGCTTAAACGGTAAAGCTTGAATGTGCATGAGCGGTAATGCACATATAAATGCGATGTGGCCTATACGTTGGAGCATACTTGATGCTTAAGCATCAATATGCTTGTAGCTTATTCGACAAAGCTTGAATGTGCATAAGCGGTAATGCATATATAGATATGCGATGTGGCCAATACGTTAGAGCATACTTGATGCTTAAGCATCAATATGCTTGTAGCTTAGCCCATAAATTTTGAATTATGCGAAAGCATCTTTTAATCGTGTTATGTACTCGAGAACGCATATTTGCGTAGTAAATAGAAATAGTTAGGCACAAGCTAGTGCATACCTTACGAAAGTCCTTCGGCCTATACGAACTAGGATTTGCTTGGCCTTTGGCCTTGCGATGAAGTTTGGAATCGATGTTGACTTAGCCTTAATAGGCTTAAGTTGCTTGTTCCTTTCGAATTGACACTTTGTTGAACTACGGGCATGCTTGATCCTTTCAAGGTACGGGTTGGGTACGTAGGAAGCCGCAATGCAATGTATTGAGGTGCAGCCCCTTGTCGTTATTATTATCTACTTTAGAGGTGATTGCGACTTTATGGTAACTCGTATCATCTGGCTTGGAAATGCTAAGTCAAGAGATGATTGTTGTCACACATGATGAGGTACTTGCAATTTCATTCGATGGATTGTTCATACTTCCTAGCAACAGTTACGGCATGGAATGGCATTTGCCTGGATGTTGCACCATTGGCAAGAGCAATAGCAGTGCAGACTCCAGCGTATGATCGAAGAAGAATTGATGTAGCAAAAAATTAGGCTTGAAATGGCCTAGGTGCTAGTCCAAGGAATGAGTTAGACCTCGACAATGATCGTAATTATATGATGCTTGACAAAGGCATTTACCATTGGCTTTAATGGTCATGTACCCTTGTATAATAAGGTGAGTTGGAACGATATGGAAACTACGTTCCGAGTACCATGCTTCCAAAGCATGCTTGGAAAGGCAAATATACTTGCATATGCAGCGAGAAGTTAATCTTTAAGGTCCTGTTTCTATCTCTTAGGGCGCGCATCGAGGAGTTCTGGCCTGCCCAGTGCATAGCGCTGGAGGCGGAATTTTCCGGTCCGTGACAAATGGTATCAGAGCAAGTTCCGAGAAAACACTAGGGAAGAAGTACTTCTTGTAGAAGGCATTAACCATGTCTTTTCAATCAGAGATGTTGTTGAGACCAATGTTTTAATACCACGTGTAGGCGCTTCCAGTGAGGGACTTTGAAAATTCCTTGAGGCGTATCACATGATTAGATTCATGTCCCCCGAGGGATTCAAAAAATTGAGAAACGTGCTTACAAGCATTTCCAGATCCGTCGTACAATGAGAAAGGTGGAGACGAATAACCTTCCGGCAGAGAGATCCTTTGAATTTCAAGCGGGTCGAGAAGTTGGTGTTGATTGGATGAGGATGAGTCCTCCTTGCCATGGTTTCGTAGGAATCTTTCCAGATCTTCACAAGTGACGAAATTGGATTATTGGTACCTCTGCGGTGGGCGATCGGTGATTATAGGAACTTCTTTGTCTTTTCGATCCCTAGACGTTTCAGCATCAGCAGTAACTGCAGGATTGGTCCCGGTTCGTTCGGTCAGGCGATGGCGTTGTTCCGGGGAAATTTGCTCCGTTAAATTATTGACACAAGCGAGTACCTCCTTCTGATTAATAGCCATATCCACCTGGGTTCAGGCGAGAACCTCCTGTCTCTTCATCCGATCAGCTATATTGGGTAGAGTTTGGGTACCCTCGGCGTCTTCAGCAGTTTTGTTACCGAGAGGAGGTGAAGTAGTAGTATTGGTAGTTTCATTGGTACGGGGAGGTTCAGTAGTAATGGGGGTGTTTTCAGAACCACCAGTATTACCTGAACCGACTATAATAGTTGTAACTGCTCCGGACCTAAGATCCACCATCTTGAATAACTGAAAATTAGCTTTTATAATTAAAAGGTTGATCTCCCGCTGTGGTCGCCAATTGTTTTATGGTGAAAAAAATGTACGGTAAAATCGTACTTTCAAGTAGGTTCGAGAGATCAAGCTCGAACAGGACGAACCTAAACTAAGAAATGGTCGTCCGCATCCTGCTTCGATTACAAAAATGAAAAAGATTAGGGTAGGTTTTAGGGGAGGGAAACAAAAAAGGTTGAAAAATATCAGTGTGATAGGTAGTGTGAGGAAAAAAATGATTCTCTGGGAGGAATCGCTAATTTTGTATGTTTTGTTTCTCCTGACTAATTGTCTATGTTCTTGAATGGATGAGAACTATCTATTTATAGTTCGAATGAGACACATTAATTTCTCGTAAGTCATGGAAGTTAAGGAGAGGTGGAGAATTGATGATTTCTCAACTGCTCTGTAACTTCCCACTACTTGTTACCTTCTTGTTCGTGGAGGTGGTACCATCATACACGATTGTCGTAGACCGCCAGACTAATACCCCAATGAGAATCCCCTCATATGTTGTATTTGATATCTCATGGAAGTACTGGAGTCATAAGCAACTATTCTTTTGATTGAGTCAAGTCAAATGACCTGTTAAGTCAGTAAGGCAAGTTGCGTAACTTACTGGATTGATAATCAGACTGATATGTGTCGAGTTTGGGAAGTGAAGTGGTCATGTACTTGCTTGGGAGTAACATGACACACTTAATGGCTAAGTATTAGTTTATAAGTGACTTAGCATAAGTCTGAGAGTTATTTGAGGCCAAATGTTGTAAAGGGCTTCTTAAGCAAAGAGACCTACTAGAATTCATATAAGATTTGATATTGACCAATATTAAGAAGAAAGGCTAATGTGCTAACGTCCCAGGAGCAAGACCAATATCTATGGATTTTAGTAAATGTTAATTGTACTAGGGCTAGAAATCTAATATCAAGGAGGTTTGAAGTTAACACTTCAATTAGATAGTATAGTTAGCATTGGAGTGTTAGCATCAATACGCTTGTAGCTAAGTCACTAAGTATGGCTGCTCTAGGTCAAGGGCGTATTAAATAGGGATGTGCCAGAGTTAGGGACGTGCCAGAGTTTGGGATAGAGACGCATCAGGCTGGTGGGACGCGCTAGGATGTTGCACCTAGCAAGGATGCGTTAGGCTCACCGCTGCTAGATACGCGTTAGAAAGCTAAGGACATGTCAGAGAGTGGACGTGCTGGCTTGTCATGGAACACGCCAAGCTTGCGGCACATCATCCACTAGGAGACGCGCTAGGCATAGGTAGGGACGCATTAGCCTTGTGACGTGTTAAGTAAAGGGATGTGCTAACTAGAGGCACACTGGATCATGTGACGCATTGGCTAGTGGTAAGTCATAAGAAGCTCTCGAGGATGCTCTGGCTAAGACACTTGGACAAGAAGAGTTGGTGCCTTTGGCGCTTGGGTTAGGGTTAACACTATTAGCGCTAAGGTTAAGGTGCTAAGGTAGTGACGCGCTAGCTAAGGCCTCATTAGGCCAAGATGTGCTAGATAATAGCATGTTAGGTTAGTTGGCGCTTTTCGCGTGTTAGGGTTAGCGCCAGGAAAGTTAACGCTTTTAGCGCTAAGGTGGCTAACTAGTGCCAACGTGGTGCTAAGCCAAATAGTTAATGATAACTTGGCTCTGATAGGAGAAAAGGCTAGGGTTAGCCTAACTCAGAAGTTAAAAGTATTTGTTACAGCATTGCTTCTTGGTTGTGATGCACCCAAGAGGAGTGGCGCATTATTTGTGGCTTATATTTAAACAAAGTGCTATAATAGCATATTTAAGCTCAGATGAGCAATTTGAGAAGCGTTCGTTGCGAATGAAACATTAATCGAGAATGTATTTTAGGTTTTAAACATTAGTTATTCCCAAATTTGATAGATGTTGCTGAAAAATCGATGCGCATTCGAGACAAGTTCAAGGAATTCAACCATGGAATTTATGCGACTTGAGACTAGTTCAATATGACATGAATATTATGAGTATTGAGAAGGCTGCAAGGTCAGTTTAGAATGTTTAAAGAGGATCTCTACTTTTAATTCGCTTGCGGAATATAAGAAGAGATACAGTTTTCCATGTTTTGTTATAGAGTTAAGCATATGCGCATAAATACGCACATATCTTTTTTATATTCTTTCTGCTTGGCAGAAGGAAATTTCACAATTCTAGCTCTTTTCAAAAACTCACCATCTACAATAGGTTTCAAGTATTGAAGGTTTGTATGGACTATCTTGTTATTCAGAATAAGTTCATACAAACATATTGTCTGAACTCTCATTATTTATATGTATTTGGTACATTTACTGAGTATTTAACTATTTATACTATACTCACCTCTGTATTGAATCTACATTGATTGTACAACTCCTATATGTTTTAAGATCATTGATTAATATTGAACTTGTCTCAAGTCACAGAAATTCCACGGCTGAGATCTTTGAACTTGTTATGTAAACACATCAATGTTGAGTGAAGCCATCAGATATGTTTATTCATAGACAGGACATAGGGATCAGCACAAAACTCCCATGGCCATTGATGAAGCCTATAAGTATAGACTATATATTTTTTATACAGGTTCATAGGAAAATTTACAAGTTTTTCCCTTGTCAAAAACCACTATCAACACTTGTATTATGTTGGATTGGATAACAATTCACCATATGTACGACTCAACTTGAAATCAGTATAGCAAGGAGTAAAAAATGGTTTACTACCAAGTAAATTGGTCTTGTTGAGAAGTTCAACAACATATTGAGTTTGACAAAGAAAGAGACCCTGGGAACACCTCTTAACTTCCGATCCAAAGAAAAAATAAACATGACCCAGGTCTTTAATAGGGAAGAATGACCCAAAATGAGCAATCAAGGAATTATAGTAAGCTGCATCATTAGCAGTTATGATAATATCATCAACATAGCCTAAAATAATGGTCAATTTGGAACCAAACTTCTGAACAAAGAGAGATGAGTCATCTACATATAGTGTGATATCCAAACTAACAAGAACATCCATATTGGTGGTTGAGTCATATAAACATCTTCTTTGAGATATCCATGAATAAAGGCATTACTAATGTATGATTGATTGATCTGCCAACCAAAATTGACAGCACAAGTCTAATTGTAGAAGGTTTGACTACTGGATTGAAAGTGTCAGTGTAATCCAGTCCCTCCAATTGATGAAAACCTTTAGATACAAGAATAGTGTTATACCTTGAATACCTGTTTGCAACCAACCAGGTTTTGAGAACTGTCAGGTCGTATTTCTATCCAGGTACTAGCATTTTGTAGTGCATTGCACTCATCATACATATATTGTAGACAAACTGGAATTTTGGTTACTTGAGAGTAACAAGTGGGAATAGTATTTATGGTAGTAACAAGATAAGATGTGAGAATTTGATATTTAGTTGAAAGCAAGGATTTTGGTTGGAAAATACCTCTTTTGGAACTAGTAAGCATGTTATGGGTATTTTGGTCATTTATAAGATATAGAATAAATGTTAGAATGAGTAGAATTTTCAGTTAGAGAAGTAGGAATCAGAGAGTTTGTGGAAGGTAAAGCATGAGAATATACAGGAGGAGATGTAGAAGGTGTAGTAGGAACTAGAGAAGAAATATTAAAAAAATCCAAAAAGAGCAGCAGACATGTCATGATCATAAATAGAGACAGATTTGGACTTGCTAGTGAGAGTGTGGTAAGGAAAATTTTATTTAAAAAAAAACATGTCTAGAGACATAGACCTTTCCAGAAACATGATTTAGACATCTATAACCTTTGTTATCAGTACTGTAGCCTATAAAATAAATTGTGCATTCCTAGGATTCAGTTAGAAGATGTGTATGGTTTAAGCAAAGGAAAACAAAACTTTTCAAAAAGAAATAATCTGGTGATGTGTGAAATAAAGTTTCAAAAGAAGATATATTTTGTAAGGATTTGGTAGGTAATTTTTTGATGGTATAGTTGGCAGTAGATAAAGCCTTAAACCAAAATGAAATAGGAAGAGAGGCTTGAAGAAGAAAAGGTCTAATGATGTCAAGCAGATGTCTATATTTTGATTTAGCAATACCATTTTATTCAGGTGTATGAGCACAAGTGACTTCATGAGATATACCATGAGATAAAAGAAATTCTTTGAGCTCATGATTCAAAAATTCACCCTCACCATCAGTTCTAATGCACTTAATATAACTAGATAAAAGATTCTTAAAATTCTTGAAATGAAGAAAAGTGGTTTTAAAATAAGATTTAGTTGTACGTGGAAAAACCCAACAAAATGTTGAATAGTCATCAATGATATTAACGTAATATATATATCTTGGCATAGAGAGAACATGAGTAGGGCCCCATATATCAAGATGCAATAATTGTAAAGGAGTTATATATTATGAAGTAGAAATGATAAAGAGTAATTTGTGACTTCTGCCTAATTGGCAATGAGTAAACAAGATTAGCTTTGACACAACATTTTCAAGCATAATATATCTACAAATCCTACTAAAAGATGAGCAAGCCTTTTATGCCATACTTCAGGTGAAGCTTTAACACAGGACAAAGCTACATGAGTAGATAAATTGCAATTGAGGAGAGGATATAGACCATTTTTACTGGCCCCTGAAAAAGAATCATCCTTCATTTTAGGTCCTTGATACATAAATCATCAAAAGTGAAGTTAGAGAGCAATGATGTCTCTGGACAAGTTGTTAAAGATATGAGATTATTAGATCCATTTGGTACATGTAGAATATTATTGAGACATATATGATTAAGAACTGAGATTTTGGAAGATCCATAGTTATGAATGGCCATACCTTCACCATTGGTTTTAGAATCATATTATTTACATAATAAGAAGTAGAAGTATCAAGATTCCAAGCGTCAACAACCATAGATTTTCACCAAATACGTTTGTTGAAGCAAGCATAACTTGTGAATTTCTTGGAGGTTCAAGACCTTGATAGGCAAAAGCATCATGACCATATTTCTGACATATGTGACAAGTTGGTATACCTCCATACAAAAGATGTGAAGGAGGAGGTCTAGAAGTAAATTTTGTTGGTGGATTTTGAAGAATACCAGCGTCTCTACCTTGAGAAGAATAATATTGAAAATTACTAGTACCTCTAATTAAATTACCATAACTACGACCACCTCCTCTTGGAAAACCATAGAAACCATGACCACCACCTCTTCCTGGTAGTCGGAATTTATTTATTTGAGCAATAAGGCTCTGTTACTAGATTCACCAACCGAAGTCTTGTTTTTTTCAGAAACAATTAATTCTTCACTCATCAACAAATTTTGAAGTTCAATGCTGGTAACATGAGGATTTCTTATCCTAATAGAAGTATTAAAGGAATTGTAATATGAATTTAAAGCAGATAAAGTGACATTAACAAGTTCATCACAAGTTACCTTAGATCTAGCTACACTAAGCTGATCGGATAGAGTTTTGATCTCATTCAGTATTGTAAAAATATATTTTTCACCTTGTAAAGAGGCATAAGCTTTGTGCGCAATTGAAACCAAATGAGCTGATATAAACTCTTGTAAATTTTCTTCAATATTCTTCCACAGGTCAAAGGAAGTAGTTGGACCAGTAAACTAAGGAATTATTATTATTATAAATTGTTCAATTGATCCACAAGGTAATAATAGCATCCTCATCCATGCAATCTGAATACAGTGAATTTTCAATTCCATTAGTTTTATTTCAAGGAGAAGTAAATTAAAAAGGACAAAAGTAAGTTGCATCAAGAAATTTCATGAATTTTCGAATCACATGAATCATCAAACATATCCATGTTAAAAAATTATCATCTCTGAGTTTAAAATGAACAGTGATTTTTAATTCATTTAAGGAAACTTTAGAGATATAGAAAGGTGTAGGATTTTCCATTGTTGAAGAGGTAGAAGAAAATTCACGAATAATACAAAAAAAAAAATCAAGATCTGATGATTAAAAATAATAAGTTTTTTTAAAATAAATCATCAATGACTCTGATACCATAGTGAGATTGATAGAAAAACTAAATGATTCTCATTACTTGGGAAAGAAGATTACAAGCGTATCACTATTTATTATTGTTGTAAGAGTAACATGAGTTTATCTCAAATAACACAAGGTGAAGAACTAACTGTTATTTGTAACAGAATGTGAAAAAGGAATCTGTTATGTCTGACAGTTAAGATATCTAACAGTCTACACATATATACATGATAAGGGAAGCCTATAATATAAAAAATAAGTAAGTACAAAAAACATAACAGTTCTACTACTAACTACCAAGTCCAAGTATGAAAACAGTTAACAAATGAATAATCAGAAGTTCTC
The DNA here is from genome assembly GCA_023531435.1 of Papaver californicum. Classification (NCBI taxonomy): domain Eukaryota; kingdom Viridiplantae; phylum Streptophyta; class Magnoliopsida; order Ranunculales; family Papaveraceae; genus Papaver; species Papaver californicum. The sequence goes on along the minus strand of JAJJMC010015431.1, from coordinate 2,028,011 downwards.
AACAAAGAAAAGTAGAAGCAGTACTTGCTTTGTTTGATTGATAGTTCTTCTAAATTCTTAGATTTAAAAGAATAGTCATAAATTTTTTGAAGAACAATCAATCAAGCAAAACAAGGACTGCTTAACGGTTCACCGGGGCCCAATTTCACTACATCTAGAGGGATTAGACAAGGATATCCTCTTTCGCCTTATCTTTTCCTGATCTGCATGGAAATCCTATCTAAACTCCTATTTAAATCAATTTTCGTAAAAAAATATCGGGACTGAAGTTAACAAGCCTACCCCCACTATCTCTTACCTTTTCTTTGCAGATGAATGTTTCATTTTCACAAGAACAGACTTAAGAGAAGCCAAAATATTTTAGAAATTCTTTCGAGATTTGGAGAAATTATGAGACAAATGCTCAACCTTCATAAATCGGGAATCTGTTTTATCCCTCGGGTAAACCATAAGTACATTAAAATAATAACAAAAATCTTCAAAGTCATTCTAATGACGAAAAATGGCAGATACTTGGGAACTTTTTTTATATATAAGAATCAAAAAGAAAATTTTGAGTCATTGCTCCAAAAATACCAATCTTCCCAACAAGGGTGGAAATCTAAGCTCCTACCCAAGCAGGTAGAACCGTCCTTATTCAATCTATCTTATAATCTTATGCCACCTACCAGATGCAATGTTTTGTTCTCCCAAAATCTACACTAGATTTTCTTGATAAAATTTACAGAGATTTCTAGTAGAATAAAAAGAATACAAAAGGAAGAGGGGGTTATACAAAAGCCTGTAATAGCATCTGTATACCAAAATCTTAGGGGGGGATCAAAAATCCTCACCAATTTAATATTGCCCTCTTAAGAAAGTTAGCAAGCCATCTCATCCTAGAAAAAAATCAATTTGGGGCTCAACTATTAAAAGAAAAATATTTCCCAAACTCAAATCCTTTCATTTCATCCAGAAAATATAATTTATCTTGGATACGAACAAATATTCAAAAAGGTCTATTGATACCTGAAAAATGACCACTTATGGATAAGGGGAGTTATCTCTACTAAAAGGCCTTGAAACCGTGGTTATATAGGAACTTGGGGACTAAGCACAAGGCCTTGGGAAAATATCCATGAAGACATGAGGATATAAAGGGAATAAAAGGAGAATGCAATGGTAAAATTGAGAAGATGAGTCTTTAGTAATATTAGAAGGTCCAAAGGGAATATATCAGGATAAAGGAAAAAAAGAAAGTCTATAAAAAGAAAAAAGACAATACCAAGAAAGGTATTCTCTCTCTTACACAACAAGGAAAGATGTAGTCCTTGATGTGGCTAGGATTGGTCTCCTTTTTACCAATTTACCCTAAAACAGTTGGCGACCACAGTGGGAGACTCGTTTCTAGTCCAGCAAGATGCACTTAAGAATCAACGCCCCGACTGTCCCATCTCACCAACCGACCAATGATGGATTGATAGTAGAGGATGGAAGTGGTGATGAACTAAAAATCAGAGCCATCGTCAATACCACGATCGTACAAACATCACAAACAGAAAAACCAAACGCGAGATCGACAAGAAAAAACAACAAGGGATAAAAGATGCGTTACGTCAAAAGTAAACCTTGCAGGGCATGCAAACAGAAATGGAAGGACACAATCGGCGCCAACAGGAATTTTGGAAGCTTATAAGACAAGCAGAAGTTGAAGAGGGCGGGACAGTTAAGGAGGCAACAAAAAATATGATCAACGAAGAGGGGTTATCACGCGAGATTTCGTAGGGACTGATTGCCAAGTACCTGGAGGAAAATTAACGAGTGTTTAAATATGATAGCTATGATTCTATGAACACCCCAAACTCGACAGAGGTATCTGAATATCAGTATCCAGAAGAGTACACTTCCCCAAAATTCAAAACTTACGATAGAAGGGGGAACGCGCCCGAGCACCTCAGCCGAATCTTGTCAACAATGAATGCGTACTCAACTGATGGAAACTTGTGCCTAAGAGAATTTCCAAAATCATTGTTAGATACGTATTTTACCTGCTACAATAATTTGAAACCCGGAAGATAGAATCATGAGCGGCAATAAAAATGTTATTTTTGAGGAAGTTTTACTCGGAAAAAAAAAATCACAATGATCGACCTCAGCAGATGTAACCAAAGAGTTGAGAAAGAAATTGGGAAATTTATCACTCGATTTCGGAACCTCTCTCTTGAGTGTTACGAAGATAACAAGGAAGAGACTCTGGTGGAAATTTACATATGAGGAATGATTCCCGCGTTTAAATAAAACTTACCACATTTCAAGTTTCAGACATTTGTGGAGTTAGAAGAAGCGGCTGCAAGGATAGCGGATTGTGTATATATTTTAAACCTGGAAGGCATGGATCACACCTGGCAACATTTGGTCAACTCAGTATCAGCACCAGCGTTTAACAACCGTACAATGACTAACCAAGGTGCAAGAAGACCACCCTTGTTCCATCCTTACAACGTGGAGTGGGGAAACAAGGGACCAAGAACGGACCTGAATCGACTTTCGTCCATTCCTTGTAGCCGAAAACAGATCATTGGATTACTCGATCAATGGGTAGCAAATCATGAGATAACCTTGCCACCTCTGGTGATGGATATTAACAAAGTCGACAAGAACAATGTCAGATATTGCCATTACCATCGGAGAGTGGATCACCCACCCAGAAATGTTTTTCCTTACGAAGCATCTTCAATCGAAAGAGGAATGCAGGGGAAATTGAGATAGAAAGTCAAGCGATTAACGATAAACCTCTTCCTCAACATCAAGTCATGGTGGTATCACACAACCTAGTGTATGAGGCCTGAAGACCTTGGGAAAAAACAGAGGAAGAATATGAGGCGGAAGAATGAACCATGATCTTTGAAAACACCGAAAGTGTGGCCAGTAAGTTTTCCAAAACGATCCTAGCTATGCAATTCTTCTATTCTCTAGGCTTCAGCGAGAACCAAACTCGAGAAGAGGCAAAGGATATATCATCAATAGCAGTCGGTAAACCATACAACCCGATGCCTAAAGAAGCGATCACCTTCACAGGCGAGGATATTTGCTACCCAGGGGAATACCTCCGACCGCTTTATCTTACAACGACTATTAATAAACAACAGTCGAAGGGGGCGTTCATTGATGGAGGAGCATCTTTAAACTTGATATCACTCTATATGATGGAGATTCTATGTGTACAATGATCGTCCATTCGGATGCACACCACTATGGTGAAAGAGTTTGGCGGGAGCGCTCAAACTGCCATAGGCGTTATCAGCCTAGTAATGAGGATCGGGCTGATAAGTGCACTTACGCCTTTCTATGTGTTAGAAGATGACACAACCTTTCACGTATTACTGGGCCGCGAATGGTTGCTCAACCACAAAGTCATGGCCTCGAATTATCACCAGTGTGTCAAGACGAACATAGGGGAAATTAATATTGAATCGCCGCTACTAGCAACCCCTTTGGGCCGAAAGAGGCATACATGGAAGACGTTGCGTTCTACGACACACCAAAGGAGTCATAAGAAGCGCCAGTGATTTCTCTATCCCGCTTCCTAAATGGGAAAACGAATTGGCTCTCAAGGAAAAAGCTGTAAATTTAGTATTCAGGCCGTCTCGGATGACATCCAACTCTCCTTCAAAGAAAAAAAAGTTACAAGAGAATTCCCAGTTCCGACGTTTCTCAAAGCCAGTAGGGGGACATGTATATCGGTTATAGCAATTAACCGTGGAGGCTCCTGAATCGGATCACGAGTGCGCCCTGACCACAATCGATGCAAAAATAGCGGAGTCACCCTCAATAATAGATGGAGCAGCTGAATCATTAATGGACCAAGCCGAAGAAGACAGAAAGGAAGCAATAAAAGGGCATGTCATAGAAAGTGTGACCACAGATGGGATGGAGGAAGTAAGCATAAGGACAAATGCAGACTAGCGCCTCATAAAAATTAGTAGGAATCTGAGCGAATCAGAGAAGAAAGCAATGGTTGAGTTACTAATTGAGTATAAAGAAGTGTTCGTATTCAAATATGGTGAAATACCGGTCCTAGACAGCAGTTTGGTGGCTCACAACCTATGAGTGTCGCCCGAGCTCCGACCAGTCAAACAAAGAAGCCGCGACTTTCCACAAGAGACAGCCCTAGCAATCAAAGAGGAAGTGGAACGGTTGTTGGAAGCAAAATTCATAAAACCAATATAGCACCCAACATCATTGGCTAACGTGGTACCAGTTGTAAAAAAGAATTAAAAGATTAGATGTTGTGTAGATTACAGAGACATCAACCGAGCATGTCCGAATGATGATTTTCCATTACCATGCATAGACGCAACGGGCGGCCACAGGATGTTTTTATTCATGGATGGTTTTAGCAGATACAACCAAATCAGGATGGCGGTACATGATGCGTTCAAGACGGCGTTCAAAACACCATACGACAACTTCTACTACGTCGTCGTGCCTTTTGGATTGAAAAAACAGGAGCTACTTACCGAAGGGCAATGACACTGATTTTCCACGATCTTTTACATCAAATCATTGAAGTGTACGTAGATGACATTGTAGGAAAATCAAAAGCAAGGGAAGATCATACCACGCACTTGAGACAAGCGTTTGAGCGATACCGTAAATTCAAGATGAAGATGAACCCACTTAAGTGGGCGTTCAGTGTAACCTCAGGAAAATTCCTAGGCTTCATGGTGACAGACAAAGGGATACTGGTCGACCCTGCAAAGGTAAAATCCATAACCACCATGACGCTTCTCAAAGACGTAAAATAGCTATACACCTTCATTAGAATAATATCTTACGTAAGACTCTTCATCCCGGGGCTCGCCCAGCTCCTGACTGCGTTTCTCCTGATGTTAAGGAAGAATGTCAATTTTGAATGGGGAGAGATTCGACGCGACGCCTTTTGTAAACTCCAGCAATGTTTGATCATTCTGTAAATACTTTAACCCCCGTTGAAGGGAGAACCCCTATACCTTTATACCCCCTTCACCAACTTAGCAATAGGCGCGGTCCTAGCACAAGACAAAGGGAACGACAACTTTCACCCATCTACTACGTTAGCCGGATCCTGAAGGACGCTGAGTTACATTACCCAAAGGTCAAACAAGCATGCTTAGATATGATATAGGTGGCTCAAAAACTGAGGTCGTACCTATTAGTACACAAAACCATCACCGTCCCAGCATCTAATCCCATTGCATAATTGGTAATAAAGCCAATCCTAACAGGGAGGAAAACTAGGTGACTTCTCCAACTGTATGAGTTCGAACTAAGGTATTAGAAGCCTCGAGGGGTTCGCATCCAAGCAATCGCGGATCTCTTGGTGGCCTTCCCAGGAGACAAGGATATGATTACCAGTGACGAAGTACCAGAAGAAGTGGCAGAAACGGAGGGAGAAAAACCGTGGATCATCTCCTTCGACGGATCGTCATATGAGAAGTTTGGAGGAGCCGACATCGTGTTTGAAACTCTGACGGGAGAAATCCTATGTTACGCTTTCAAGCTGAATTTTCATTGTAGCAACAATGTTACAGAATACAAAGCATTGATACTGGGGTTAAAAATGGCCAAGGAGCTTGACCTCGGGAGTCTAGAGGTTAGGGGAGATTCTAAGCTGGTCGCCAGTCCAGTCAATGGTGATTTTCAAGTGAAGGAAACGTATTTAGCACCGTATAGGGATGAGGCACAAATCTTAATGACGAAAGTCGGGTCAACCACAATGAAACATACCAGGATAAACTCGAACAGACATGTAGACGCCCTGGCCACACTCGAGGTGAAAAGTCATCTAAACAATGAAGAAGAAGGAACTGTAACAATAAAGCAGAGATATCTACCAAGTACGTGGAGGGAAGATAGATCCTTCGGGGACGCGGATGATTGACGAAAGATATACCTGGAGGATCTGGAAAAAACTGAGCGAGAGCAGGTCATTCCAATAAAAGTGTTAAAGAAGTTCCTAACTATTCTGGGAGCTCTCTACTATCGAGCACCCGGAGGGTCACTAGCACATTGTCTAGGTAAAAACAAGGCATAAGAAACGATACAGAGGATACACGAGGAGTCGTGTGGAAATACGGGTAGCGTCCGATTATACCAACGTCTGCAAAGACTAGAAGTATATTGGCCAAGCATAACGGCTCAAGCAGCAGCTGCTCAAGAAAGTTGCAGGGATTGTCAAGCGCCAGCTCAGTTGGCAGAAGCATGCATGGTAGAAGAGGACGACTGGAGGCAGCCATATATCAATTACATCCAACATGGTAAACTCCCCAAATGCAGGCAAGTGACATTCAAAATACAAAAGAAATCAGGAAGATTCTTCATGAAAGAAGGGATCCTGTATAGGAGAATCTATAGCAACAAGATCATGAGATGCTTGTCTAAGGAAGAAATAGTAAAGGTAATGACTAAGTCCCATGACGCGGAACACCAAAGAATGCGTAAGCTATTTTTGCAAATTTAGGAGGGAGGATTTTACCGGCCAACTATGGAAAGCGACACAATAATGCATGCATAGGAAATGCATAAGCTGTCAAATACACATGCATTAATCAGTGCACCTCACATTCAATTACATAGCATTGTCACACAATGGACGTTTCATAGCTGGGTACTAGACCTGATCGGACCAATAAATCCAAATTCTTCAAAGCGGAACAAGTATATTATTACGACGACTGGGTAAAACTCGAAATGGGTGGAGCCAATTCCTTTGAAAGATTATACTGGAGAGACTATCGCCGTGTTTATTAAAAAGCAAATAATACGCAGGTTCAGAGCTCCAATGATAATCAGGGCCGATAACGCCAAGTCATTTGTCAACAAAGACGTCTTCGGGTTACTCGACAAGTATAATACCCGACTACACACGTCCACCCCATTTTACCTTAAATGGAACGGTCAAGCGGAAGCCACTAATAAGACTCTTTTGAGGATTCTCAGTAGGACTATGTACGGCCACCATAGGGAATGACATGAGCAGCTGTCACTGGCATTATGGGCATACCGCATATCCAAACGCAATTCAACAGGAGCGTCCCCCTATTCCCTAGTTTACGGAGAAGCTGTTATTTTGCCAGCTGAGATCGCCATTCCATCTGCAAGGGTTTCTATGGAAATTCATACCACGCCAGATGAGATCAACCGATTCCCTCATGTAGAAACAATATAAGAAAGAATAGGCCGAGTAGAACGCTTCGCCGAGGCATATAAGAGGTATGTCGCTAAACACTACAACCAAAGAGTCATATAAAGGGTCTTTAAAGTGGATGAGTTAGTACTCAAGATTGCACCACATGTACAGCGGGATGCGAGAGCAAGAAAATTTACAGCTAACTGGGAAGGTCCCTACCTCATTAGAAAAGCTGCGGAGAGCGGGTATTATCACCTAAAGCGGATGGACATATCCAAGATCAAGACCCCCCATCAACGGAAAATGGTTAAAGAGTTTTCATACATAGACCATGATATGTAAGGTGACAATTTTAATAAAACTACCCCCTTTTGTTAATTTTTGGTAAAAGAAAATGATGATGATGTATGAAATGACTAAGTACAACAATCATAAGAGCGATGAGCAAAATGCTCTCGCCCGAACAACTGAAGTGGTCACAAGAGCAGCAGAGAGCAAAGTGCCCTTGCCCGACCCCAAACAAACGCTAATGGTAACAAGAGCGATAAAGGGCAAAGTGCCCCTATCCGGACCTAACAAACACTAATGGTCACAAGAGCGGTAGAAGGAAAAACTCTCCTACTCAACTAAGCCAATACCTCACACCCAACAGTCACAAGAGCGGCAGAGGGAAAAAGTGCCCATGTTCGACCTGACTAATAAGCACCATCAGTTTCGGAAGCAGCAGCGGGAAAAGCGCCCCTGCTCGACCAAATAAAACAAGCATCGACGACCACATGAGCGGCAGAGGGAAAAGCGCCCTTCTCGAGCAAAGAAACCCATCCCAGGTCAAAGGGTGGAACGTTCATGCCTGGCCAAATAAGCAAAGACAGATTGCCTACAAGGGTGACAATGGAAAAATTCCCTTAAATAATACCATCAAGAAGGATGCATATGTTGAGAACATTCAGATGAGTTTATAACAAATTACAAAAATCCATGGATAAGGGTAATCCTAGAAATTTAACGTTCTGACACGAAAACCCGTGCCACGAAGGCACAAACATACCCATTTGCATCAGTACAGAGAAAGTTATGTTGTAAAATCAGGTAGGATAGAACAAATTAGACTTGCAACAAAAAGCATTTCCTATATTATCATGACTCACAACATACAAAAGAGGGAGGAAACATAAAAGACAAGATAATTAGAGGGCATGACATATGTCTCCTTTACATAAAAAAATTTAGGGAAAGATTCGCAGCACCGTCGAGACGAATTAAGAGCAGCTTCCACTACCTGAACCGCTCTATACACGTCGAGACATTGGAAATAAGTAGCAATGCGGCGTTCCCGATAATAACGAAGATGTACAAAAAAACAGAGGGGGAAGCAACAGACCCCCTCATCGCGCCTCTCGTAAAAGATGATCAGCATCCGAAAAACAAGAATGCGAGAGGCCAATCTCATTATCAAAATGCTCAAACACAACGCTCAAGGCACTAGATATTTGAGTAAGGCGAGCGACTTCGAACATTAAATGATCACGCGCCATAAAAGAGACAAAAAAGGGAGGGGAAAATCACAAGGAACAGGTAAAAACTAAACATAACTTCCTTAATTGAGGAAAGATAATTATATAAAAAAAGAAAAGAAACCCAATCAAAAGCATTTAATATCATATTAATAAATACATAGAAGGAAAGCGCACAAGCGGAAACATGCCCGATATCCGAAAATCGTAAAACAGAGGGGACAATTAATATATAAAAAAAGGAAAGAGAGAGAGAGCATACATAAATAGGACACGTCTGAAAGTAGTTATCTCGGCATTTAATAATTACAAAAATGGGGAGGGATTAACTAAAGACCCATAACACAAAGAGCCCAGAGCAACTTGTTGGTACGATAGATATCTTGGTCAACTTTCCAACGCGTCTCAGTAGCCTCCATGAGGGATCGTTCGGCGACGTTCAATTCATCATCTACCAGGCCATATACAGAATAAGCAGCCTCGAGAGAAGCGGCAGCAAGTTCACGAATCGGAAACACTTGATAGATCATGCTAGCATGATACCATCGGTCATGAACCACATTACGGGAAAAACGTGTTTCTTGTCATCGCGTATCTGCATTGATACGAGCTTCTAACAGACCCGCCAGCCTTTGTTCCAAACTACGAATGAGAGAAGCAACTGCTGGATAGGCCATCAAATAGGAAAACGAGAATACAATCCCTATTTATAAACACCATTAGTAAAGCAAACAAAAACACAATAAATATAAATGAACGCATAAACATAACCATAACAATTACCACAAAGACTTAATAACCACCAAAATAACGGACACACCATCATCAAGTCTCACAAAAAAAGGGGAGAAAGAAAAAGAATCATCATCATCCAAGGGAAGGAAAAACGAAAGAGAACCAGTTAAGGCAAAGAAAAACACAACAAATGATCCCAACAAATAAAAAATCAAACGCCTCCCTCAAAAGTATCCAAAACTTACTTCTTCTTCTCAAGATTCTCACACGCCTAATCCACTACGGTTTTAGCTCGTGTAACCGTTTCAATAGCGTCGGAAACAGCCGAGAGGAGTTTGTTTAGAGAGGTTTTCTTCTCCGCATCCGACCGTGCCAAGGTCTCAATATCTTGCTCCATCTCGGCAATCTCCACTAAGAGATTCTTGCGGGGATTATGTTTTCCCTTGGCTGTGTTCAGCACCTGGCCCAGCCATGTGACAGAAAATTGAAGATCCACGACTGTAAGAATTGAAGTCTCCCACTCCTTCAGCTTATCGGCACTATGAGGAACATCACCAACACGAGAAAGCCCTTCGGCAGCTTCAAGCAGACCCTTGTTCAAGAAAACTAAAGTCTTCATGCTTTTAATAATATTAGTCTGGACTAAGTGGCCGCTCCGCTCTAATATTTGTCTATAAGTAATAGCCAGATGAGAAGGAATCCAGAAGCCATGAACCATTCTATAAGACTTATCCGCTTCAGCTTCATCAGCGGTCACAACAGTAGGGAAGCAAAAGTTAGGATCTTTCGATTCAGCTGACAAATCAGCGTCTTCTACTCCCACGAGTGTATCTGAGACAAAGTTACCTTCAATATGACGCGCAATCTTTGAACCACTTGTCACGCTTGAGGCATCCTTTTTTAAAATGGAGTTGTTGTCGCGTTTCTTCGTATTCTAAAACAATGGGGAAGAATAATTTCTTGTAAAAAAAGGGGGAGAATAATTTCTCGTAAAAATAAAAGAGGGGAAAATAATTTCTCGTAAAGAGGAGAACAAAAAGGAAAAAAGGGTGGAGAATAATTTCTAAAAAAACAAAACTAACCTCAGAAAGTGGCGGGTCGAAAGAATGTACCCGAGCGGGAGATTGCTTGGGAGGATTTAAAATAGGGGAAGAGAAACCCGAAGAAAAGCCATAATCGCTAGCAGAAACTAAAAAAAAATATAATAAACATATACACACAAAAAGAAAACGGGATGAAAGCATAAGTAAGATAAAAATCAAACTAAAAAGGACAAAAACGAAATAAAGAAGGTGACACGTGGAAAGCAAAAACCACCAGAAAAAGAAAAATCTTTGTCAGAAGGCATACGGCCCCATGACTGGAACGAAGAAAACTTGTAGGCGTTTCACAAGGTTGATCCCGAGACCGAGAAGTAGTGGCGACCAGAGGATCAAAAGATATGATATTTACACGAGAAGAGATGGCCCCACCATTACGTGTCAAATCAACACCCAAGTTACGGATGCGCTCTGCAAAAGAGGAAGAAGGTGGACTTGCAACAATCTGGGTCTTAACCTCGAAAGAAGATACGGTAGAGACATCACTACCTAGACAACACATGACCATATCCGTAAAAGGGGGGGAAAGATAAGAGGTAAACAAAATAAAATCTAAACACAAGAAACACCCTCCCAGAAGAGCCCCAAGACGGCTTAGGGATTTGAATTTTAACCGGCTTCTTCTTCGACGGAGGCGGAGGCATCAATCCCCTTTAAGACTCCTTCCTCAACAGATCATCATTGGCTGGAGGAGTCCATCTGGTAGTCATTAGGGTCAGGGACCTCCCTTTTGAACTAGGCCAAAGGCCCTGATCTTCTGCCACAAAGTCATCCAATTTGATACGGCATGACGCATGCATCAACTTAAGATCATCTGAGGATAACACAGGTGGGTGTACCGGAAGCCTAAAAGGAAGTTTAAAGCTTGCCTATGGATTTTTCGTATGAAACGAATACTAGTTAGGTGAGACGAAAGGAGCACGCTTGGGCGATAGTTACAGAAAAGAAAAATCGATTGACCGATCGGACAACCGCGTCTCTCCTTTGAAAACGAAGTGATCAAAGTTACTCCTAACATTGACATCTTTTGTAGAGAACAAATGCGAGAACGGACCCTTGGTCAAAACCTAGCTGGCGTGCTACACGATCGGAGTTCTAGGACATCTCTATGAAATTTCCAAGGTAAAAGCCAGGAAGATAACCCGGTAATATATACATAACAAAATCAAAGTCGTCAACCGCCAAAACCTGGGAAGAATCTAAGTTCATGTCTTCAATCTCCGTATAAAAATCATAATGTAGGGAACCAGATCGACCATCATGATAAGGGAAAGGTTCTAATTTGTTGGCTACATCCATATACCGAACAAGCGCGCCAAAGGACCATACGTAGGTAATAAAGACTGTTTCAACCATACCATCTCTTCCCATAACCTTCTCCTCACGACGAGTGGCCAAAGCGTTGATTGGTGGAGCATACTTGGGAAAATGTTCCCACGCCCAGGCTTGAAGAAAATTTACAGCGATAAAAGTTTCAACATTGTGGCGAGCATTCACCATACGGATATCTTCACAAAGGATATCTAGCTGACGATATAAGACAACCAAGAACATAGGTGCCAAAGGGAAAGAAATGTCTCGCGGCATAAACACGGCCATTGGCAAAAGCTCATACTTAATGGTATCACGATCGGGGGATATGTTCGAAAATATCATGATAAAGCCAATAAAGGACAAAGGCTGCTATCGGCACGAGGGCTCTCCCCCTCCCAAGCAGGAGAACCAACCTTGCCGCTAGAAGGAGTCGGAGCCCAATACCTCATCCACAAAGGAAAAGACGCACGCTTGGTTATCTTGATATCACGATCGACATGAACTCTCTTCTTGATAACGAGCTTTCATGGAGCTTCCATCATCTTCTCCCCAGATGGGATACCTCTATGTTAAATTTCAAAGTCTTCTCTTGCTTAATCGAAGTCGGGGTAACCATGGACTTTCCCTTAGCCGATTTTTTTGTCACAACAACACCCCCCTCGGGGCAAGTTGGCGCATTTTTGCTACTGATTATCAAAGCTTTCCCCTGATCTGTTGAATTCGTGGTCATCATGGATCTCCCTTTAGCCGATTTTCCCAACCAACCACCCTTTTTCCCATCAGACGAGAGCCTCTATAAGGGGGTTACTCTTCTTCTCCATCAAAGCCTCTCGAGACTTACCTTTACAATTAATCAGATATGAGCACAGAGCCTTGTATGAGTCATCCATAGCCTGATAGAGGGCCACCTCGTGATAGAGATGAGACCCGTGAATTGGAAATCCTATTAAAACAACGACATCTTTCAAAACATGAGTTGTTTCACCCCCAAGAAAAGAAGAAAGTGTGAACCTGAGATATCTAACGCGAATAAAGTCGCATCATATCGCTTTTACACTTGACAACCACGAGATAAAGGGATGCCTTTATTGCGTCGTCAATCCCCAAGGAGCGGAGTGTAGACAAATGACTAGGATTAGAACGGATATATACAACCCAAGACTCCCAAAGAGGAGAAATCTCATTCAAGGAACGCGACTCTATAGTTGGAAGGTGATAATTCCTATATTGGATAGTCATATGCGGGATTTCGTTAAATGCATAAAGAGAGAGTTTACCTTCCTCGGGATGTATAAGCCATCTAGGAGAGGGAAAAAAAGGCATCAAATCCGGGTTAACCAGGCGAGATTCGAGATGATCGTCAGTAGGAGTTATTCGTGAACCATCATCAAAAACCTCGGGCCTCATGGCTTTTTGATAGACACATTTTAGTGTCTAATTTGCACCTTAATTTCTAGTG